>JAZDUH010000066.1:52735000-52817500 GCA_036419115.1 Scarus forsteni | reverse complement strand
AGTTGACCATTTTGGAAAAACGTAAACCTTAATAACTCTCTAGTAAATGTTAGATCAGACCAAAACATGTACACATGTTCACTGTCTGCCTGAGTAAATCTATATGCTTTATTTCACTCTCAAATATAGCGCCCCCTGCTGGTAACAGGAAGTCTGATGTTTTACTCTCACATTAAAATCGCCTCTGTTTTTCAACATATTTTTTTCAAATATTCTCAGAAAGGGTCTTCACACCTTCGTGAAGCATCAGTGTTCAGGTTGTGTCCTGAAGTTAAAGGGTGAGACGATGGCGAAGTCTCAAACTTTATTAGGGCCCGAGCCCAAAAGGCCGGATCATCCAGCGAATTCCCACCCATTTTAGCCCCAAATTGCGTGTATTGCACTTGAGATAAATGTGAATGTGCCTAGTCCCAAAATTCAGTCACGGCGACAAATTTATGAATCTAGTGTTTGCTCAGAAATATTTGCTCCATAGCGCCCCCTAGTGGCTTAAAACTGCAGCCCCTCCAGCTACTTTCACCTATGGATCTGAAATTTTTAGGGCATCACTGTCATGCCAGGACCTACAAAAAAGTCTCTTACGACCATCATCAATTGTGGACAGGAGTTTTGCAAATTAGCGTTAAAAATCACATTTTGGCGATTTGCAGGGTACGTGTTTGAACAAACTCCTCCTAGGGTTTTTATCAGATCATCTCCAGATTTGGATTGTGTATACTAGACACATTGACGATGAAAACTCATTAAAAGATTTTTCGTAAGTAAGTCATTGAAAGAAAGTAGGCCCAAATTTGACCATTTTTGAAAAACAAGGTAACCTTAATAACTCTCTTGTAAAATGTTTGATCCAGACCAAAACATGTACACATGTTTACTGTCCATGCCTGAGTTAATCCATATGCTTTGTTTGCTTTGTTCAAATATAGCGCGCCCTGCTGGTAACAGGAAGTCTGATGTTTTACTCTATCATTAAAATCTCCTGTGTTCTATATGTTTTTCAAATTGTCTCAGAAAGGGTCTTCACACCTTCATGAAGCATCACTGTCTGCATGTTTGTGTGTGTGTGTGTGTGTGTGTGTGTGTGTGGCTATTTGCTGAGACAGGTATTGCTTGACATGAAGTGCCTGGGACAAAGGAACAGTGCCACCCAATGGGCATTAGCTGTTTTTTATATCTCAAATACCTGCTTGCATGTAGGGGCAGCATCATGCAGCTGTTGGGACATATGGTGCCAGCAAAATTTAGCGCCACCAATGTTTCGCAACAGCAGTATTTGGCGAAAGCAATATGTGGCGGTAGCGGCAGGGCCCAACGGGCACATGGGGGGCGAGGGCCCGATCATCGCCGCTTGCGGCTTTAATTAGGGCCCGAGCCCGACCGCAGGCCGGCGAAGGCCCTATTGTAATCGCTAAGATTATTATTATTATTATTATTATTATTATTCTCCTGCCGCGTTACCCCAAATTGCGTGCCTTCAACTTGAGATAAACGCGAACGCACCTAGCCCCAAAATTCAGTCCCGGCGACCGCTACTGGGATCCAGTGTTTGCACAAAAAAAAGTTCGCCATAGCGCCCCCTAGTGGCCTTAAACTGCAGCCCCTCCGGCTACTTTCACGGATCAAATTGAAATTTGTAGGGCATAACTATCATGCCCGGACCTACAAAAAAGTCTCTTACGACCATGGTCAATTCCGAACAGGAACTTCGCAAATTAGCGTTGAAAGTCGCATTTGGCGATTTGCGGGGTACGTATCTGAACAAACTCCTCCTAGGTTTTTTATCGGATCAACTCTAGATTTGGATCGTGTATACTAGACACCTTGACGATCAAATGTTGTTAAAAGAATTTTCGTAGGTCAATGGGCGTGGCCAGAAACCATGCCCAAATATGGCGAATTTTTCACTAACTCCGATTTGCACGAAATTTTTTGGGCATAATCCCCAAGCCAAGCCGATCACAGATATATAATTTGTCATAGGGAATTCCAAACAGGAAGTTCGTAAATTAACGTTGAAATTACGATTTTGGCGATTTTAAGCCTCGCATTTCAACGAACTCCTCCTAGGTTTTTAATCGGATCAATTCCAGATTTGGTTTGTGTATACTACACACATTGACGATGAAAATTTGTTAAAAGATATTTCGTAAGTCAATGGGCGTGGCCAGGAAGGACGCCCAAATTTGACCATTTTTGTAAAACACGTAAACCTTAATAACTCTCTAGTAACATGTTAGATCTGGACCAAAACAAGGACACATGTTTACTGTCCCTCCCTGAGTTAATCTATATGTTTTGTTTCACTCTCAAATATAGCGCCCCCTGCTGGCAACAGGAAGTCTGATGTTTTACTCTTTCATGAAAATCTCCTCTTTTTTTCAACATATTTTTACAACATCCAGCAGTTGCAACATGTTGTGCGAAAAACATTTAGTGGCACTAACATTTCGCAACAGAAGCATTTGGCGGAAGCAATATGCTGCGGAAGCTGCAGGTCCCAGCGGGCGCGTGGGGGGCGAGGGCCCGATCATCGCCGCTTGCGGCTTTAATTATTATTATTCTTCTTCTCCCGCCACTTTAACCCCAAATTGCGTGCCTTCAACTTGAGATAAACGCGATCGCGCCTAGGCCAAAAAATTAGTCCCGGCGAAAAATTTATGAATCCAGTGTTTGCCCAAAAAAAATTGCGCCACAGCGCCCCCTAGTGGCCTTAAACTGCAGCCCCTCCGGCAACTTTCACGTATCGACCTGAAATTTTTAGGGGATGACTATCATGCCCGGACCTACAAAAAAGTCTCTTACGACCATGGTCAATTCCAACCAGGAAGTCCGCAAATTAGCGTTGAATGTCGCGTTTTGGCGATTTCCTGGGTATGTATTTGAACGAACTCCTCCTACAGTTTTTATCAGATCAACTCCAGATTTGGATCATCTATACTAGACACATTGACGATGAAAAGTTGTTAAAAGATTTTTCGTAGGTCAATGGGCATGGCCACAAACCCCGCCCAAATTTGGCTAATTTTTCACTAACTCCGATTTGCACTAAATTTTTGGGGCATAATCCCCAGGCCAAGCCGATCACAAATATGTAAATTGTCACAGGGAACTCCAAACCGGAAGTTCGTAAATTAACGTTGAAATTACGATTTTCGCGATTCTAAGGCTCCCATTTCAACAAAATCCTCCGAGGTTTTTCATCGGATCAATTCAGATTTGGTTCATGCATACTAGACACATTGACGATGAAAAGTTATAAAATATTTTCATAAGTCAATGGGCGTGAAGGACGCCCAAAGTTGACCATTTTTGGAAAACACGTAAACCTTAATAACTCTCTAGTAATATGTTAGATCTGGACCAAAACAAGTACACATGTTCACTATCCCTGGCTGAGTTTATGTGTATGCTTTGTTTCACTCTCAAATATAGTGCCCCCTGCTGGTAACAGGAAGTCTGATGTTTTACTCTATCATTAAAATCTCCTCTGTTTTTCAACATATTTTTTTCAAATATTCTCAGAAAGGGTCTTCACACCTTCATGAAGCATCAGTATTCAGGTCGTGTCCTGAGGTTAAAGGGTGCGGCAATGGTGAAGTCTCAAACTTTATTAGTGACCGAGCCAAAAAGGCCGGATCGCCAGCGAATTCCCACCTATTTTAGCCCCAGATTGTGTGTGTTGCACTTGAGATAAACGCAACAAACCTAACCCAAAATTTCAGTCATGGCGGAAAATTTATGAATCCAGTGTTTGCACAAAAATGTGCTCCATAAGCGCCCCTCGTGACTTCAAACTGCAGCCTCTACAGCTACTTTCACCTATAGATCTGAAATTTTTAGGGCATAACTATCATGCCAGGACCTACAAAAAGTCTCTTATGACCATTGTCAATTCCTAACAGGAAAATCGCAATTTAGCGTTGAATGTCGCATTTTAGTGATTTGCGGGATATCGTGTTGAACAGACTTCTCTTAGGCATTTTGTCGGATCAACTCCAGATTTGGAATGTAGATACCTCCGACATAGGAACAGTGCCACCCACTGGGCATTAGCTGTGTTTTATATTTCAAAAACCTGCTTGCATTTAGTGGCAGCAACATGCAGCGAATGCAACATGTGGCGCCAGCATTATTTAGCGGCACCAGCATTTCGCAAAAGCAGCATTTGGAGGATGCAATATGCGGCGGCAGCCACAGAGCCCAACGGGCGCATGGGGGCGAGGGCCCGATCATCGCCGCTTGCGGCTTTAATTTATATTTGCTCTTTTTTCTGCTGGTCAGCACCAATCACCATATTTTACTTTTCTCTCCTGCATTGCTTTTGTTTTGTCCAAACCATTTCCAAATGATTGATGTTGTTCAGTGTTTTTTTAATCAACAATGTCCTTTCCAACTTTATTTCCCAAACAAACTGGCCGTAGTAGGTAGGTGTAACCAGGAGGAAGTCTCTCACTTCTTTCTTTGTTTGGGAGAGCGGCAACCAGCATTAAGGCTCTATATTCGGCACCCAAGTTGGAGTGTGGATCAGGGTAGCTACCCTTTTAGAAAAACACACTGTCTGGAAGCTTCTGTGTGTAATTTCTGCCTTGCCTTCTCAAGAAAAAGCACCAAAGCTTATCATCATTATCGATGTAAGTTATATCATGATTCCATTTAGAGATCGTTTATCCCCAAGCTCCTACTACTTATACAGTAAGCAATTAGATTACAGTATCAGTCTCCACAGTAACATTTAAAAACAGGATGAGGCTAAATTGTCTTGTCCAAACATGCAAGCACAAACCAAAAAATATGTCTAAAATGTAACCTTCTCATGAACCTGTCTAGTAGAGACTTCCATTCGTTCCATATTCTGAAGAAAACTGCTATACTTTTGCTTTGATTAGTCCAGTACAAAAGTTATTCTGCTTCAGTATCCTGTGTCCATGTCTGATAACTGGAGCTTTACCATCAAATGGATGTGTGCCTCTGTATTACCTTTTTCTACACTGAGGATGTTATCCTGAATGCAGGGATTTGTCTTGAAGAAGAGGTAAAATACTGTGCCAAATAATCACACCAGGATTGTGATGATGAATGTTTTTTAGAAGTATTACTCTGGTTTAACTGACCGGACACAACTACAGCTTTCCAGTGAAAAGAGACATGGAGGTTGATTTAGATTACATCCATTTCACAAGCCTTTGTAATTGAACTTTTCAACTTCTGAAACAGACTAATCAAATTAACTATGTCCACATCCCATTAACCCGGTGTTCCACTTCCTACCTATACCAGTGTCATCAAAACAGGTTAAAGGTCACTCCATTAGTCCTTGAAGAAGTTACAAAGAATAAGAAAAAAGTCTCTGTGACTTTAAATGATTTCTAATTAGGAGGATTCAGTGACCTTTAAAGAAGCTCCAGGGTACTTCAGCTTAAATGAACACTTTAGATCCACTCATCTTTGGATGAGAAAGCCGGTGTCATGAGTCTACACTGCATATTTATGAAGGTAATCTTTATAAATCTGCATTTAATACTTCATCAATCAAAATTATTCATCTTCAAATTCCTGCTTTATTTCTAAAACAACTATAAAATCTTTTTTGCTTAGTGATAAAATGTTTATTTTTTCCTCAAGTATCAAGCCCCCATCTCATTAGTCTAGCTGAGGGTGCACTTATGCTAGAACCATTGGTCTGTGCTGAACTTGAGCACACGATAAAGTAAGTGTTTGCAGCAAGATAACATAAAGAGGAATCTATGGATTGTCTCTTTATCACATATAAACCTTTACAGCTGTCACGTTCATTAGTTATCTGCGGCTGATGCTGTTGGTGTACTCGTCTCTCTCTCATGTTTTAATTGCTCCTCATCGCTTCTTGTGCATGAAAAATAATCTTCATCCTCACAAACATCAGTTGATGTGATAACTGAATATTGATTGCTACAAATCTCTAAAACAGGTTGTTTTTGATTTTGAAGGTTATTTACAAATGACAAGACTGTTGTAAACTGCAGCAGCAGGAGGTAAGTGGAAAACAATGTGGCTAAAAACAAAAATGTAATGTAGTTTGTAGACACTTTAATGAGTTGGACAAAACCACACTTCAACCTGCCTGTATATGGAAAATAATCTGACGTCATTGCAGACACGCTGATGGGTTTTTTTTAGCAGAAGGGAGGAAAGAACAGAGCACACCATCAAAACATGGGGAAAAAATCCCCCTCCAGAATAACCGAGATGCTTTTGGGACTGGATCACTTTTACTGACGGACTGATGAATGAGTCAAGGAAATATGTGGATTTGTTTTCACGTTTAATATTTTTTAGACATAGTCCACCCACACAAGATTAAAATGACAAACATCTGCTGAAAATATTATTCAGAGATCCACGGATGATACTGCAAGGACACAGAATGGCTAGCATGAGTGTGCCCTGATTTTGAGAAAGTGTCAAAAAGGCGAAGAACTAGCAAAAGACATTTACGGCTAGTTAAGCATTAAGACTAGAAACAGATTAATGAGGTAAAATATAATTTTGGGAGGGTATACTGTAGAATGCCTACCTTAATGTTAACCATTGTAACTGAACTAAGTTGCAGTGGCAGCAGGCTGGCTGCATTCTGCACCGTCTGTGTAATCTTTACAACAGCAGTTTTCTGGATTATACTCTTTAAATTATTCTTAAAAAACACAACTTTTACATATCGTGTATAAGCACGTTTGTTAATGTGACAGGTTAAAAAAATAGGCATTATACTGTTGTTAAAATATGCAAAATATTGTTAAAATTCAATTATTTTTCAGAGTAATTATTTTGTTATGATTGTTACAGTTTCTGTCATGGCTGTTACAGGTGAAAGCATCGCAATATGGTACAAAAATGGGTATCGAAAGTATGAATGCTTTGTATATTATTTACTCATTTAATTCAATAATTTTTGGATCATTTGGTTTTGATAAGAGAGTTCAACGATCTGCCGATCGATTGCTCATGTCTAGAGAGAGTTCTGTCATGCGCCTGCGCACAGATTACCTGCTCTCTTGCTAATAAAGTGGAGACGAAGTGAAGACGTCGTGGCGGCTCTGTGCTTCATTTTCGCTCAAAAGAACCCACGTACCTCCTCCATATTCTCTGGAGCCGCAACATTAACAGTGCCCAAAACAGTCCTTTTAAACTGGTTTAATACTTTGTCCAGACTAAAGCCTCACATTTAAAATACAAAATACAAGTAACATCAGACTGAATGCATTGATAAAAGGTAACATGCAGAGGGGGCTGATCATGCCTCACATCAATAAATTTGGTGACTGAACCCTCAGTCAGTGCCGCTGTGTGTGCAGTTTGTATGTTCTGCAAGTGTATGCGTGGGTTCCCTCTGGGCACCCAAACTTCCTCTTACAGACCAAAATATATGCTTTTTTAGGTGAACTGGTGACTCTGAATTGCCCTAAGGTGTGGTTGAGTGTGTGAATGGTGGCCTGTGTATGTGGCTCTCCAACCAGCAGGCGACCAGTCCAGGGTGTACCCAGCCTCTCATCCAGTGTCATCTGATATAGGCTGCAGTCCCCCCACAACCCCAAAGGGGATAAGTGGAATATAATAAATGGATGGATGGATTGGTGGATAAAAAGCTACGCTGGTCCACATTGTTGCAACTTTGGCTAATGGCTAATCTTGTTCTTATCTCCACAGGTGTAAGCAGCTGACATACCCAGAGGACCTTCCTCAGATCTCTGTGGTCTTCATTTTTGTGAACGAGGCTCTGTCAGTGATCCTGCGCTCCGTCCACAGTGTGGTCAATCACACACCAGGGCATTTGCTCAAGGAGATCATCCTGGTGGATGACAACAGTGACAGTGGTAAGACCTTCACAAGTTTTATTGAGAGGATGTAACAACATGTATGTCCATGCAAAATTATAGCCACTTGGTGGAGGCGGGGACCGACCGTGGACCTATGTCATGTATATTTTAGGTATCTAAAGTGCTGCTACCATCATTGAATTGGTCCATGATGCTGAGAAGCAGTTCACCCTCCACCGCTGCTAATATTAACATAGTCAGTTTACCGCCTCATCTCCTGCTGTAAATGCTCTGCAGGACATTAATTGTTAGCAGTACATCACTGCAGAGCTAGATTGGATATATTTTCTTTTTGCATCATGTTTGTTCCTTGTGTATCTGCACATACATTAAATCAAGAAGCCTGTAGAAGATGCAGTACATCATTGTCTGCTGCTGCAGGTTTGCTTATTCAGCTCCGACAGTTGCCCTATTTATCATGCTTTGTCTCCTGTGCTGGGATGTAAACGAAGGCGTCATTCGCAGATGAGTTAGTGGGATGCTTTTGGACTCCAGCCGAGGAAGTCAGTTTATGTGCCATACATGTTCATACATTGTTGTTCCTATGTGTTGGTTTGTGTGTTTTTGACACTGTTTCTGATCTTTCCATGCTTTTGTTTTTTCATGAGTAACAGCAAAAAGAAAAAGGGAACCCCTGAGGGTGGACTCTTGAACGCTATGTTTAAAAATAGCTTAAGAAAGGGGAGGGTTAGGCTTTGTTTCGTCTTTTCTGAACCGCCGTGTACAACTGTCTCCATGACAAAGGCTTAAGTCTTCCACGCTATGACGCCCACAGCAGCCGACGACACTCAGTTTCACGTCCCAAAAGCTTTCCTGTTTGGAGAGGGAGGGACGCTGAACTAGATTTCAGACGACACTTGGCCCTCCTTCACTTGGCGCAGAGTATCAGGCCTCCCTCCTGCAGGCTGGCAGAGAAAAAGGAAGCATGAATAACATACTGAGAGAAGGCAGAGCAGGAGTCACTACTGGCACATCATCACTCCCTCCTGAGTTTGTAAGTGCTTCATACTAAAAACAGAGCGTAAAGAACCAGAGACCAGACAGAGGCTGATCCCTTCTCTCATTTAGACAGTCTGCTGAATGCTCTGCAGCTGAGGTGACTTCCTTTATGAGGACATTAAAGGACAAGTCTATTTGTGAGAAAACTGTTTGTTTTTTCACAAATTTCTGAGTAGAATGTGAATCAATCCCTCCCTCATCTCATTAGGCTTCCTTTCTCTTTTCTGCTGTTTGCTTTTGGGCTTCCATACTAAACCATCTTCATTTGATAGACAAGGACAAAGTACACAGGGGTGTACGTTATCAATTCCATCACACGATTCCATATTGATTATTTGGACAAGAATGCTATATTTGCCAGATTAGGGACGCTTCACAATGGGTGGATTTTACTTACCATGATGACAGTGGTGCATGGGCTACTAGTTTCATGGTCATTTTTTTCAAGAGATGTTCAAGGCTTAATGTGAATTTGCATGGAATATAAATATTAAAGAATGTAATACAATTCATTTTCATTAAAATGACCAAAGCATTATGATTTCCGGATTATCCCCACATATTAATGTTATGCTGACAACCCTACTTTTCCACTGTGATGGCTGAAAGGATGACTACGTGCAATGTGAGAGAAGTTTCTTAAGACAGAAAAGCTAGATGCTTATTGTATGTGCGCCGATCTACTCACTTCCATACACCGTTTAATAAGAATTACATTTAAACTTCCGTTTATTGCCTGCAACCTTTTTTTCACACGGTCTCACAGCTCTCATTATGAGTCTCATTTCCTGTTGTAAGGGATGTTTTCAGGGGAAACTCTCTGCAAATAAAAACTGCAGCAGAGTTGAGACAAAGGTTATACTACGAGCCTGAGAATATAGTGGAGCATGTAGCAGAGACAGGCTGATTCCGATTTTCTTCTAGATTTTGCAAAGATGCCTTAACTGTAACACCAAGTGAATTTCACTCTATTTTTACTAAATATGCAGTTATTTCCTAACCTAGCTTTTTAATGTAACACATTCTAAAGAATACCGAATTGACAAAAAAAAGAGTAAGACATCGAACAGAGGATCTGATAATCTATTTCAGTAAATGATAATGAACATTATCTGTTCTACACAGATATCTGTATTTTTAAACTGGGTAACTAACCGCCCTCACAATAAATGTCCTGACTGTGTGATGTTTTGATGTTAGAATGATAACATTAGTTTTTTTTTCATTCAAAATAATTGAGCCCCTGGGATTCCCAGATTAAATCACTGTAACACTTGAGAATACAAACTGATCAGATCTGTTTTAATAAGTAGTTTTTTCCCCTAAAAATGTGACAAATTCAACTAATGTTGAGAACAGGGCATAAAAAAGGACTAAATATTGTTTCTGCCAAAAGGTGCCCTTGCTGTCCTCGCATGATTGTAACAGACGATGATTACTGTATTAGGTTTTTGAGATATACATTAGTATATAATGAAGGAAGAAGAGGGTTAGACGGTATGAAAGAGATCATGAGGACACAAATATAACCTAAAAACAAAACAAACATTAAAAAATAAATAAAAAATAATAGAATAGAGTTATAAGAAAAAAATAATAATAAACAATCAGAATTTAAAAGTAAATACAGACACCACCAAGACAGACAAATATAAATAAAAAGAAATGCAGTGATCTGCAAACATATTTTGACCTCTATTTGACCTAATATTTGAATACATTACAAAGACAAAATATTCAGTGTTTAAACTGGTGAAAAGAAATGTTGTTGTGCTTGTTGTTTTTGTTGTAAATAATCAGTCATTTTGAATTTGATGTCTGCAACATGTCCCAAAAAAGCTGGGACAGGGGCATTTTCCATTGTGTTACATTAAAGGAGACATATCATGCTGATGCATGATTTAATACTTACATATAATATAATAAATTTGAAAACAAGACCTTACACCCCCTTAATTTTCAAAAAATGAGATATTGTATTTTTTCTGATATCCTAGAACGAGATTTGATGCCTCTGAAAATAGGTCATTGCAAGATGTCCGCGAGATTTCCAACGTCGTGACATCACGAGGTACATTAAGAACATTAAGAGTAATCTGATAAAACACTTCCTCCTCTGTGATGTCCATTAGCCACAAAACCATCACCGAGGAACACATCCGTCCAGCAGGGGTTTATAGATCCCTAGCTCACAGTCGCTCATTACCTGCTCTGGCCTGTAGGGGGACTCAATACACGCTCGCTGCTTTGAGCCTGCCGGAAAATACAGTAGAAGAAGAAGGACAGGCTGGCTCTACCCCCGATAGAACTGACCAATTAGAGCACAAAGGGCTGTGACATTGCGAGGTAACTTTAGGTCATCCTCAGATCCGAGCATTTCAACAAGACCTTGTTAATGGCCTAAAATGAGGATTTTGAGAACGCTATTGTGGGGCAATGAAGGAACTAAATGGCTTGTACTGAGGGCAGAAATGCTTTACAGGCATCCTAGTCTGGCATAGTGAAAAGGAGAAACAAGCATGATATGTCCCCTTCAACACTCAATAAGCATTGGGGAACTGAGGACACTAAAGCTTTGTAGGTTGAATAATTCCCTAGTCTTGCCTAATGCATGAACTCAGTTGCTCAATAATGTGGGGTCTCCACTGTCATGTTCTGTGCTCCATAATACATTTTCAGTGGGAGACAGGTCTGGACGGTGAGCAGGCCAGTCTACTGCCCACACTCTTTTCCTACAAAGCCACACTATTAGAACAGCAAAATGTGGCTTAGGATTGTCTTACTTAAATAAGCAGGGACATCCATTCTGTGGATTCTCTGAATCTTTTGATGATATGGATCGTAGATGATGGAATCCTTGCAATTGTTGGCTGTTGGACTGTTTGCCCATGTAGTTGTTCACAAAGTGGTGAACCTCATCCCATCCTGACTGTGAATGACTGAGCCTTTGCTAACCAGTTCACCCTTGGGATTTTAAAAACAGGTGTTTTTTGAGAGCTGATTTTTATACCTTGGATATATCCAGGAGGGATCCATCTTCTTGATAGTCAGGAGAGTTAAATTGAGATCAGTTTATGCTTTTGCGACCTCTAACTCTCAGATGAACAACTTATGAGAAGAAAGCACCCCTTTGTTGGCAGAGGGATACATAACCCCGAAACACAGGGGCTTTGTTGGGGAAAAGTAAAATGCTGTAAAGGTTCTGACTGTAACATCTCGTCAAGCTAATGTTCCTTTGTGTGAAATTTTACCCCAACTTTGCAGTGCAGCTGGATCTACAGCTGGATATCAATCTTACTATGCTCCAATCTACAACATTTGTGATTAGCCCAATGCAGCACAGGCCAATCAGCGTCCTTTAGAGCAGGACAATGTGGGTGCTGAGAGCGAGATGGAATCACCTGCAGTTATAGAGATTAGCATAGATGCTAACCGCTTCAGTAGCAGCTTTATCAGATCTGGACAGCAAGACTGCTAACAGACAAAGTAAAGACACATAATATGTAACATATAATTCGGGCTGAATTGATATAAAACAGTAGAGACTGCAGTGAAAGATAAATTATTTCTTGCTTATTATGACAGAATCAAAATCTGTGATCCTGCCATCCTTAACGTGTAACCATTCAGCCAAAAGTGAGATATGATTTTGCTCTGTTTTCTTACAGCCTTTTGACTGAAATTTAACAAAAACATATCAGGTTTTTCTGCATCAATATTAACATGGCTACTGTCAAAACAACATTTATTACCATAACCAAAAACATCATAAAAATGAACATGCAGAGACAGGACCAGATTCATTGAAAAATGCAACAAAGAAATACAGACAACGAACAACTCTCGCTGGATGGTATGCTGAACTAAACTTCTAGTCCTCTATTTAAGGTCATTTTTCAGTCACGCTGTTGTTTTACTATGTGACTGGGAGTGATTAAAGTCCTCATCAGTAAATCCTGTTTCAGCTAGACATTGTGACTACATGGCCAAAGATAACCATAAAGGTTATTTCAATAAATCCCTTTTCTTCCAGCTCATCATTGTGACAACAGGACCAACCCCTGGCCTTGAATAAACCCTCTCTCTGCAAATTCATAGCTGATAACAGCTATATTACTGACAGCATGGCAGTAAAGTGGTTTCTATGACACTTTGAAAAGCATTTTATTGAAAGACCCTGAACTCTGACCTCATGTTATATACATAAAATGACATGTTTTTGTCCAAGACCAATATGTCATCTCAGGACAGCCTGACCCCACATTTGATCAATCAATCAATCAATCAAAATTTCTTTAGATAGCACTTTTCATACAAATAAAATGTAGCACAAAGTGCTTTACAAACAGACAAATGAATTAAATGAAGGAATTATAACCCAAACCCACTCCACCCAGCCCCTGAACCCACCCACACAGCAATCCATACACAGTGTCGATAAAAAGCATCATAGATAAAAGACAATAATAAAGCACACTGCTGTACCCAGTACGTACTGAGGAAACGCCGTCTTAAAGGTTTAAAAATGAGAAAACACTGGAGGTTAGGTTAAAAGTATAAAATTAAATATATCATAAAATAAAATAAGAAAATGATTTTTAAAAATTAAGAATAAAAAATACTTGAAATTAAGTTAAAATATGTATAATAATAATAAATAAATGAGGAATAAAACAGGAAAACTAGAGAATAAAATAAGGAAAATAGAAAAGATTTTAAAAAGAAACGATAAAAAATAAGATAAGATAAAATAATAAAAAGTGGTCTGTACTTAAAATAAATAAAACACTAAAAGGTAATTCAGGTAAAAGCTCGACTAAAAAGGTAGGTTTTGAGTTTGTTTTTAAAGACATTAACATTAGATGCAGCCCTCAGGTCTTCAGGTAGGCTGTTCCATAAGCGGGGGCCATAGTAGTAAAAAGATGCCTCTCCGTAAGTTTTTGTTTTAACTTTGGGAACTGTTAACAGAGAACTTCCTGATGACCTGAGGGCTCTAATGGGCTCATACGGTAAAAGCAAATCTGATAAATAAGAAGGACTAAGACCATTAAGAGCTTTAAAAACCAGTAAAAGAATCTTAAAATCTATCCTAAAAGAAACGGGCAGCCAATGCAGAGACCTTAAAACCGGTGTAATATGGGCTCTCTTTCTGGTCCCCGTCAGCATCCGTGCAGCTGAGTTCTGCAGGAGCTGAAGAGGGTAGATTTTTTTTTGTGGACGACCAGAAAGAAGAGCATTACAGTAATCTATTCTACAGGTGATAAAAGCATGGATTAATGTCTCTGCATTGGCTTGAGAGAGAAACTGTCGCACACGGGCTATGTTCTTTAAATGATAAAAAGCTTTTTTGGTGACATCCCGGATATGTGGCTCAAAACTGAGCTCTGAGTCGAATAAAACCCCTAAATTTTTAGCCTGCCCACACGGATTAAAAGATGATGCTTGTAGTTTGCTGACTAGTTTCTCTCTCTTAACCCCTGAACCAATGACTAAAACCTGAGTTTTGTCCTGGTTGAGTTGTAAAAAGTTCTCTGCCATCCATAATTTAATATCTGAAATACAATTTAAAAGGGCTTCGAGTGGCCCTGTGTCATCAGGAAACACGGCAACATAAACTTGTGTGTCGTCAGCATAGCTGTGGAAATTGATGCCGTGTCTCCTGATGACATCACCTAAAGGAAGCAAATAGGGCCTTACAATTGAACCTTGGGGAACACCACACGCAATGTCGTAGCATTTTGATGAGTGATCCCCAAGATTCACATAAACTTTCTGTCGCTAAGATAAGATTTAAACCAGTTAAAAACAGTGCCAGAGATGCCAATAAAATCATGAAGTCTATTTTAAAGAATTTTGTGGTCGACTGTATCAAATGCAGCGCTCAAATCCAATAAAGCTAAAACAGAAGGTAATTTATTGTCCATGTTGGACCTGAGGTCATTAACTATTTTGACCAGGGCAGTCTCTGTACTGTGATTTTTCCTAAAACCTGACTGATAAACTTTATGAATGTTTCTAAAACTAATAAAATCATTTAACTGGTTTAAAACAATCTTTTCTAAAATTTTACTTAAGAATGGCAAATTGGATACAGGTCTAAAATTATCAGCTACTGCTGTATCCAAATTGCTCTTCTTCAGGAGAGGTTTTACGATAGAAGTTTTAAAAGCAGAGGGAAATACGCCTGTCTGAAGAGAATAATTTAAAATTGTAAGAAAATCCTGTTTAAAAAAGTCATAAAAGGTTTTAAAAAGACATGCTGGGATGGGGTCTAAAAGGCAGGTAGTTACCTTGAGTTGTTAAAAAACTTTTTCAAGCGTCTCATTGTCAACCAGGACAAAACTTTCCAGTGTTTCCTCACTTAAAAACAAAGCTTCTGAAGGGTTAAAATTTAAAGGCTGAGAAAGTAAGAGGTTTGATCTGATAAAATCTATTTTACTGCTGAAGTGGACTGCAAAGTCATCACATGACAAGTCTGAGCTCTGAGTTTGATTAAAATCCGGGTTGATTAGTTGGTCTATTGTTTTAAAAAGTACTTTGGGGTTATTTTGATTGTTGTGAATTAATGTTGAAAAATGTTTTCTTCTTTCCTGTTTGATGGCTGTGTTGTAGGCTTTCAGATGATATTTAAAAATGTTGTAGTTAATTTGAATTTTGTTTTTGCGCCACTTGCGCTCTGCTTCCCTACAGTTTCTTTTGAGGTTGTTAGTGTAGTCATTTTTCCAGGGAGGTTTTTGATTTTGTTGATAACTTTTTTGTTTTTATTGGTGCCACAATGTCTAAAGCTGACCTAAGTTTACTATTAAAATTTTCATCGATAAAATCACAGGAAGAAGGTAAAACATCTGAGGGGGTATCAGTTAAAATGTCAATAAAATTTGCAGCCACTTCAGCAGTCAGATAGCGTTTCCTGATAGTACGCACTGGGATTTCTTGTTTATCAGAATCATTGATAGTAAAAAACACACAGAGATGGTCAGACAGGCCCACGTCCATAACAGAGGTCACAGATGCCGATAGGCCACAGGTGATTATTAAATCCAAGATGTGACCTCTGTTATGGGTGGGCTGTGTTACATGTTGGATAAAATTCATACAGTTAAGAAGATTTAAAAATTCAGTGCTAAAGGAGTCTGATTGATTGTCAACATGCAAATTAAAATCACCTAAAATAAGAACTCTGTCATACTTGGAATGAATAAAAGAGAGCAGTTCTGAAATTTCCTTGATAAAAGAAGCGCAACGTTTGGGTGGTCTGTAGATTGTCAGGCATAGATGTAACCCCAACTCACAGTAAAACTATCCCACTTATTCAATCCAATAATTTCCCTAACACTACATCCTATATGCATGTTAAATACACTGTCAGTTTTGATTTACTGCACACAAGTATAGCAAAAGCTGTTATAATGTATGCTGTTTCTTGTAACACTAGAGGATTAACATGCAGACTGGACATCTCGACCTTTCTCTCGATGGCTCTATCTGTCCTCTCTCATTTGAGCAAGGCTCAGTGTCATGTCCACAAAGGACAGACACGTTCCGTCCTGGTGTTATAAATCACACACAGGAAGCATGTTTGCCTGGTCACTGTGACACATTTTCCTTTTCCTGGAACAGCCGGTGACATTTATTGGTGTCTGAGAGGTTCATTCTCAGGACCGGCTTCAGTCTAACTGAATTCACATTTTCACATTGATGAGCTCTAGCTATGTGCATGCCGAGCACAGCGACTCAAATTCATTGTTGTTCCCCGTATTAGCGGCAAGGAAAGGCTTAATGAGCCTTACAGGATTCAATTGCAGTAAATACCAGCACCAAATTGATAACATAATGATCCATATAATGAAAAGAGGATATAAAGTGAGAGTACAGCATGTAGTATTAATTTAAATGGGGGGAATTACGTTAAACATTGCATCCTCTCAGTGTGGTTAAAGCTTCAGAGCAGATGATCAGAAATTTCTCAGACTGTTACTCTTATACTGCTCTGGTTTTGCTTCAATTAAGTTAAGTTCTTTGACTCTCAGTTTCATTAACTGTGTTACCATTAAATAAGAGACTGACGCCAAAGCTGTTATAGCGTCAGTGAGCAGTACTGAAATATAGCCAGGCTTTTTAAGGACAAAACTTAAGGTCATGCGTAGGATCAATGCCCAATCCAGACAACACAATTTAAATCTGGTTGAACCTGTATTAAGTTTTCCATCTGTACGTTCATCCTGTTATTTTACTGATGTCAGTGACAGACGACATGGTGGTAAATTACAACCAACATTATGACAACTGAAGATAAAGGAGTAAGAAAAGTAACCTTAGCTGATATTACCAACAGTTTGAGCCGGCAAGCAAGTTTGGTTGATATCTATTGATTTAACACTGTTGCATTTGTTTTAAATGTATATTTTTGGGCATTTTGTGCCTTTGTTGATAGGAGATAGACAGTGGATAGGCTTGTGAAAGGGGGAGAGAGAGTAGGGGAAGACACTCTGCAAACTGGTCACAGACGGGATTCGAACCTGGACCGTCAGAAGCATGTACATGGGGTGCTAACCACTACGCCAAACCAGCACCCCCACTGTTGCATTTGTAATAAGAAACAAGCAATCTTTAATTTCAAGTGCTTCTTTTGATTAGAAAACAGACGCTCTTCTTTTAAATATAATGACATATGATGGACTTGTACTCTTTAGTGCCTTATAAGTGATAGAATTGTTCACATTTGCATAAGAGCTGCTTTTGCATAGTTATGGATATTTGAGATTAAACATGATGACTTTCAAACAACAAACAGTTTAGGCATTTTGAAGAAAGACAGCTTCTTTACTCTTCTTTCCCTGCATTTACACATGTGTAGACTTGGAATGTAACAGATACAGGTACAATGGTAAACCACAGTAAAATGTCCCACGGTTATTATTACTGTGTCCTGTTTCAATTACTGAGTTACCGAGTTTGATCACCACAGTGTGTCAATAACTCAAGGATGCTGAGGGGAAACTGCTTGAAGACAGTCACCTTGTCTGCAGCAGAAGAAACAGATGCAAATGAACTGCTGTACGGTCGTGAGCTGACTGAGCCGTAGAGAGTGTGAGAGAGAGAAGAATCAGTGAGTCAAACCTGACTGAATAACAGGTGGTTTATCAGTATTCTCTGTCTAAATAATGAATGAATGAATGAATAAATCTTGTAAATAATAGCATTAGTGTCATTCTGGAGATTTCAAGGAGATTTGCCATGGAAACGGGAGACCAGAGAAGAGTCATGGTAGGGGGCTAACTGCTTCAGGGACTATCGTCAGTGAGACAAAAACAAACATAAAAAAAGGCCTGTACGTGGTCTAATACATCGAGCTGTAACATGGACACTAATGCTGTAGGCAAACAAAAATGTGTGAGTGCATGTACAAAAAGTTTATATTTAGCTTGTCTCAAAACTTTCAAAATGTTCATTTACAATTGTTTATGAAGAGATCCTTTTTTAAGTTCAAATCTGTTTAAGCATTTATAAAATGATAATGACAAATACTTGCCATAATTGTTTACTTTTATTTCTCATGAAAAAAGGGTGAACATTTTACTCTATTGACTAAAAGACAAAAAGCTCTGTGATAATCATGACAGTAAAGGGGTTGAACGAATTCAAGTGTGTACAAAAGCAAAAGAAGAGGTAGTTAACATAAGCTTACTATTTGAGACTATTTGTGATTTCACCTGTAGCAAATGGTAGATACTTTGAATTACTTGATTTATTTTATAGTAAAATTGTAGATTCTTTGTAAAGTGGTGGTGGGTCAGATTTGCTGCAAAATGGCTTAACTAACTGCATAACTACAGGAGGGGTAGAGAGAGCCACTGTCTCCCATGCAAATCATGTGGATTCAACTAAAGACAATCCTGAATGGAAATAAAATGCAAAAAAAAACCTAAACAGTGCATTTACTTCAACAACCATCTGTTTGTGGGCTTCTTGGGTGCGACTCCTTATTTAATTAAATAAATAAATAAATCGTTTTTTGTAGTGTCATTCCAAAAATAAATTGTTAACATGTTGTTTTTGAATGGGTCTGAAAATGGCCATCTTAGTCAGTCAAGACTGACAGTTGAGCTTCCTTTGTGGTATATCAACCCTAAGATCTTATGAGGAGAGGAAATAACTTTGTGCTAACTGGGGATTATTAAGATAGTTTGAACATGCACTCCTGCATGTGTCATGTTGTAAAGCAGCCTCAAACTCTGTTTCACAGAATGAGCCCTCTGAAGAACCTCCTGTCTCGACATCATGGTTTCAGACCTCACTGGTGAAGCACTGCAACACATTTAATGAAATATCTTAAAGCCAGGGTTATGAAATACAAAACTTTGTATTATTTTAATACTCAAATAAAGACACTTGAAATGATTAATTTAGATTATCAGTGTAGATTTTAGGGTTTTTTAATGAAATGCAAAAGTATTCCCCATCATTTGCATGGGAGACAGAGTCACTGTCTCCCATGCAAATCATGTGGGTTTAACTAAAGTCGATCCTGAATGGAAATAAAATGCAAACATCGTTGGCCTGTTTGCACCAGCAGGAGTCATGCACCTTCATGGAAAGTGTCACGTAGTTATGCATTGATGATTTCAAAATGAAGCTTCATAAATGATGGTTGGGATCATTGTTTTGACTTCTAGTTAATCTGATCAAATAACTGATCAGCCAATTCATAAAGATCAGCCTTATATTTTTTCCACACCCCTTAAATAAACTATAGCACTATATTTGTTTGACTTTTCAAAAGTGATAACACATGAGAAGTCTACTCTCTGCCTATGACCAAAACAGATATTTAAAGAGATGCTGTTTCTCCTTTAAATATTTTGTGGAATATAAATTCTTAATTCTCAAACAGAAACTGTTTTGATATTAAAAAAAAAAAATTCTGGGGCAGATTCTATGTTTAGGTAAGTGTGGATATGACAAACATTATATTTAACCAGAAAATGCTCTGCAATGTTTAAACAGACCAAAGACAAAACACAACCTAAACAGTGCATTAATTTCAACAACCATCTGTTTGTGGGTTTTTTGGGTGTGACTCCTTATTCAGTTAAATAAATAAATTAATAAATCATTTTTTGTAGTGTCATTCCAAAAATAAATTAACATTTTGTTTTTGAATGGGTCTGAATTTATGTACTTCTCTTTTTCATTTCAAAACTTAAAGTCACTTGTTTACTCTGCAAAGCTTCCTGCACAACAACAACAAATCTGTTTAAAAAGTTCATGAATGCACAGGCATGGACAAAACAGCTAAAAGACTGTGAAGCTTTTTGGCCCCAACAAAAGAATGTTATTAAAATTGCAGAAATGACAGTGCTCAACAAATTCATTTGACCACCTGTCACAAAAATACAGGAGCATAACTATTTAGAAAAGCTTGCAAAAGCTGAAAATATTTTTAAAGCATACCTTTCGAACAAGAATGAAGAATTTTGAACTAAATTCACCTTTTTATACCCAAGTTTGAGTCACCTCACTGGACTTCTCTGGGAGGTCAGGAATTAATTTAGTATAACTTTCAGTTAATTAAATATTTGTTCTGTTTCTAAACGAAAGAAAATAACTAATTTGACATCTTGATTAAAAAATGATAATGTGCTGTAATGTTTTCCACATAAAATATCATTTTAGATAAGGAAGTTCTACATACTTGTGTATTAACCATTACAGAAACATGGTGAAGGATTTTGGTAATTTCCAATGTTGTAATTTCAGGCCACCTCTGGCATAAACCTTATATTGGGTGGTTGTCTAATAAATGTATTATTGTGCCCTTGGTTCAAGAAAGCACACAAACACAGCTTGATGTTGTAAACAACCAAACATGCTCATGAGGTTAACTGCTGACTCTAAATGGATCTTCCTTGTGAGTCACTGCGTGTCTGTCTTTGTCAGTCCTTGTGTGGACTGAACAACAACCCAGAGTTTGCCTCACCTCTCTCACCCAAGATTATTTTAACATATAGCCCCCCTGGGACCCTGCGAGGTGTAGGAGGGTACAGATAACGATGGATAGAAACATATTGCCATTGACTGCTATCTTCTTTTCATAACACTTTCAAGGGAAGCACTAAATGCTCCTTTTCTGATGTGAGTGTTCACACAATTTGAAGCAGAAAGCCTGAGCAACTGGCAGTTTATCACCATCTTAGTCAGTCAGGACTGACAGTTGAGCTTCCTTTGTGGTATATCACCCCTAGGAGCTTACGAAAAGAGGAAATAACTTTGTGCTAACTGGGGATTATTGAACTGCTGTGAGATAGTTTGAACATGCACTCCTGCATGTGTCATGTTGTAAAGCAGCCTCAAACTCTGTTTCACAGAATGAGCCCTCTGAAGAATCTCCTGTCTTGACGTCATGGTTTCAGACCTCACTGCTGAAGCACTGCAACACATTTAATGAAATATCTTAAAGCCAAGGTTATGAAATACAAAACTTTGTATTAATTTAATACTCAAATAAAGACACTTGAAATGATTAATTTAGATTATCAGTGTAGATTTAGGGTTTTTTAATGAAATGCAAAATGATTCCCTTTCAGACATTAACACCTACTTTGTCATGATTAACCAGAGGAGTTCAGCGTCTCTCTCAGTTTAAAAAGATTAATCTTTTATCAGGCAGCTGTGGTAACAACCTCAGATGTTAAGAGTGGAGGATAGCTGTTACAAACAAACATGTGAGAGATGGATAACCTCCATTTTGCTTCCAAACACTAAATTGCCACAAGAAATTGGTGTGCTGCCAAATTGACAATAAAGGGCTCATCGGTGTTTGAATATCGCCCTCTGACGCTGCTCTACTCTGACAAATAGAATCGTTTTCCTCTTCCTCTGGATTTTCCTGAATATTTAATGAACACATTACCTTTGATGAGGCAGTTCACCCGTTAGGTTACTTCACTAGTCTGCTCCAGATCGATCAGAATGATCCATTTCAGACCTGCTTCTCTATCAGTTTGTGAGGCAGGTCCATAAATCCTGCTTTAGAAGAATGTGGTCTGTGGTTTGGGCTTTCGAAGTAAATCTTTGTGATCCAAGGGATATCATATTACTCCACTAGACAACAAAACAACACTGACAGGTGTTCTTAAGCCGATCTGATGGGATGGGAAACAAAGAAAAATCCTGCTGCTTATTTTTAATAACAGGTGTGCGGCTGGTTGGTGAACACTTGGGATGTAGCATGTGGTGGGATAAGATTCAGGCTTTGTGGTATGTAAGCTAATTCAGAGGCTTCTCCACAGTTTAAAACAAAAGCATTTTTGATTCATTTCTCCTATCCATCCTGAGCACAGTGACTTCTATAATCTCACGTCTGCATGTAACTGGTGGTGCCAGCACAGTTCACACTGCATTCATTTTAAATTCACAGTGTGATGGATAGGTGTTTATCTTCTGCTGTGTTGCTTTGCTACTCCTTTAAAATGTATCCCCTGCTCCATAACTCTGCTCTCGTGGAAGCAGTCCAATGTTTTATTTGCCAGGTTCAGAGGGAAGCCCATAACTTTTCTCCTTCCTCGCAAAGCCCAGTAATTATTACTCTCTAATAGCTTTTATCATATTGTAGCTGCAGGCTGGGAGGATGATGAAGGAGACTAGAGGAGCAAGTTCAGAACCTTGAAGAGATACTCGCAAACTGCACAAGTCTTTTGAGACACTGATTGGGACATGCAGCTTCAAACAGTCGAATCTAAAGAAAAATGCACAAAAGAGAAGATTTTAAAATATGGAAGAGAAGATTTTAAAATATTGAAACTTTGATAGTTTCTAAACTCAGTTCTTCTACACCGTATGTTTTTAAATCCTATATGATATTCAATTTCTGCAAGATCTCATGTACTGACCAGGCATGCACAGTTTGTGGGAAACAATATGTTCAGTAGCATTGTCTTGCAATAAACTATTACTACTACTGTTTACTACTGTAAACTAGTTGGTATAAAATATAACATTATCTCTAAAGGTCCTGTGTACAGCTCTGCTTTAGTTTCCATTGCATTGCTTCTTAAAAGCACCTCATAATCTGTGAGTGCAGGTTAATTTCAGTACATTCATTTTAACTCTGGTTTACCACTCACTAATTGAATAAATACTCACCTTCAACTATTCATCCTGTTACAACTCCCTCACCACCAAAAAGAAAACAAGACTCTCCTGCATCAAGTCAGCAAAATCACCACAAGCTTCCCTCTCTGGCTGCCCCCCTCTCTATGTACCTTTCAGCAATAATATTGCCATCACAGATGTGCAAGTTACCCATGCCATAGACTCTAACACACCCAAATTCCATCACAGGTGCTGGCTTTTGAATGTTGCACTGATTACAGACAAAACGGTCCTTTTTGTCTTGAGCCCCGAGAACACGACATCAGTTATCATCCAAAAAAGTTTGAAATGTGGACTTGTCAGACCACAGCACACTTTTCAACACTGCTTATGTCCTTCTTATTTGAGCTTAGGCTCAAAGTTATTGGGTGTTGTTGATATATGGATTTTACTTTTCACGAGATAGTTTTAACATGGACTTATAGATGTAGCCAGTAACTGTGTTAGCTGATGATGTCATGATTTGTTTAGTTTTGTTGTATTTATATTTTTTTCCTTGTGTTCTTTGCATTATACCTGTTGCACCCCTTGTCTCCTATGTTTCCTGTTTTATTAAATCCTCTCCTTGTTCCTTGTTTTTTTTATCCTTTCTCTGTTTGTGTGTTTTCTGATGGTTATTCCCTCTATCTGTGTGATTGTCTCACCTGTGTGTATTCTCTATCGGTGTATTGTCTCTGTGTTCCCCCTTTGTGTTTGTTGGTCTCTCATTCTTCCTTTTTGTCAGTGCATGTGTAAGTCTCCAATTATTCCAGCATCTTCAATGTTTCACTGTGTTTGTAGTTAGTTGGTTTTTGTTTGTTGTTTGTTTTTACTTTTCATGTTTTTGTTTTTTTTTTTAGTAGCTTTTTTTTTGTTGAAAACTTTGTTTTTGTTTTGTTGTTTTTTGTTTTTTTTATTTTGATTTTTTGGATTAGTTTTTGTTTTGAGTTTTGTTGGTTTATAATAAGCCTTTTATTTTTGTCTGCATTCGGGTCCGTCTTCTTGTTTTTGTTCCATATCCTGACGTAATTCCATTGTGTCCCTGATTCCACATGGTAATATCCTTTACAGAATGATGTCAGTTTTTTTTAGTGTTTTTATGAGATCGAACATGAGATCTTTTATCGTTTTAATGCATCTTCAGTTGTGTTTATGTGTGTTTATTCCTATCTTTTATCCTCAATCTTTTTATGACATTATGGATTGTAGATCATCGAATCCTTAAATTCTATTTAAATTTTTATTAAAATTTAAAATCCTAGAATGAGATTTGATGCCTCTGAAAATAGGTCATTGCGAGATGTCCGCGAGATTTAAATCGTCGTGACGACACGAGGTACCTTTCTTTTTATTGGAGTAATCTGATAAAACACTTCCTCCTCTGTGATGTCCGTTAGCCACAAAACCGTCACCGAGGAACACATCCACCAGCAGCAGTATATAGCTCCCTAGCTCACACTCACTCATTACCAGCTCTGCTCTGTAGGGGGACTCAATACGTGGTCGCTGCTTTGAGCCTGCCGGAAAATACAGTAGAAGAAGAAGGACAGGCTGGCTCAACCCTCTCGGCAGCTCTGACAGAACTGACCAATCAGAGCACAAAGGGCTGTGACGTTGCGAGGTAACTGTAGGTCATCCTGAGATCTGAGTGTTTCAACGAGAGCTTGATAATGGCCTAAAATGAGGATTTTGAGAACGCAAGTGTGGGGCAATGAAGGAACTAAATGACTTGTACTGAGGGCAGAAATGCTTTACAGGCATCCTAGTCTGGCATAGTGAAAAGGAGAAACAAGCATGATATGTCTCCTTTAAATTCAAAATGAGTGAATATTTTTTATTGACTTAAACATTACATATCTTGTGTTTGTGGTGTATTTGCAACTCATTGTATGATTTAAGATTTTTTTTTTAAATGGGATAGCATGCAGTAATGCATATTTACATGTAAATGTATGGGATAATAGCCAAGCAGCTAATTTCCATCCCCAGTCCCTTTAGCAGGTTGGTATCCTTTTTTTCCCTTTTTTTTTCCCCGTTTTACACAACAACCCAACTTTATTGGAACTGAGGGTTGTAAATCCTTACAAGGACAATAGCCAGAGGCTCTAAGATTGGGAAATCATTGAGTATTAGGCAGAAGACGATATACCTGTGTCCCTGAACCACCCTGAAGCACATCTGATGCTGTTAAAGAGAAGAGCAGCATTGAAATGGAGAACACATCCACCGGCACAAGTTCCCATGACTCAGCAGTTGCTATAATTTGGTGTCAAGTGCTAAAGCCTGTTTGCGTCAAGGGTCAGTACGTTTGAATTCACCCTCTCTCTCCCCTCTGAGCCCCGCTTTACGTTAAGACCTTCAGCTGAAAAATATTCCCCCTGACAACTCTCCTCAGTCACACCGACGAGGGATCAGACTGCCTTTCTCTAACTCTCAGCGGCTGATTTATGGTGTGAGACAAAGTCAGAAGCTAGGTGTGGAATGCTGCTCACAAGCGTCCTTATTAATCTCTCTCTCTCAGAAAGTGGAACGCTCAGCAGTAACCCAGAGGAGAAGCTCAAACAGCCATCCATCTTCAGAAGGAAAACACAGACAGCAAAATTGTGCAAGTGGCTATTTAGGCGGCAAACTTTGTTTCAGGTGATGACAGTCAGCATCATCTGCATGAGCAGGAGCAGCTGTGATGTTATAATCCAGCTGGAATAAAGATGTCAGCACAGGAATACATTAGACAGGCCCTGTTCAGCAGACAGTCTGGTAACCTTCAAGGAGAAAGACTCAATTTGATTTGATTCAAGACTTATGATTCCTAACACACCTGAGCTGCCTCTGATCAAAAAAGTCTTTTGTATAATCCACTTTTACCTCCTTCATTATTATTTGTGTACCTAATATTACCAGATAAAGCTGAGATGGAATCTGTTTATATAGAGCTTTTTAATTCTAATGGAAAGGATATTATTGTTGGTGTTATTTACCAGCCACCCTACTCCATCATCAGTGATTTTAATGAAAGTTTGTCTTGCTCTCTTGACCTGATAAACAGTGAAGGAAACTCTGCTATATTTTAGGAGACTTCAATATAAACCTTTTCAATAATTAATCAGACACTGTGGATTTTCTCAATATTCTTTATTCTACTTATTTTTTCCCTCTAATTCATAAACCTACACGAGTTAAAGAAAACTCAGCAACACTAATAACATCTTAACTAATTCTTTGAACGAGGGGATGAAATCTGGGGTCTTGTATTCAGACTTATCAGATCATTTTCCCATATTCCAATACTCTTTAAACAAGGCTAATAGAGTTAAACATACCAAGAAAAAAAACATCACAAAAGAATTATGAGTAAATCAAATATTTCTAAATTTAAAGAAATGCTTGCCAGTATTCCATGGGATGACTCGTATAAAAAAATAAGGCAAGATCTTCCATACCAAAATGTTATGGAAATTATTAGTTCTAGCTTCAATGTATGTTTTCCAATAGGCAATTCTAACAAGAAATACGGTCAAGACTTTAACAAGCCTTGGTTTACAGCTAAGTTACTAAAATTGTTGAGGAAAAAGAACAAACTGCATAGAAAATATATTTTAAATCCTACTCCCCTTACCCATGGTACATATAAATCCACTAGAAATAAATATTTTCATTCCATTAGATCTGCAAAAAAAAATTTTAGTGAAAATTTTCAGAAGTTCTCAAAAAATATTATATCCACATGGAAGGTAATGAATCAACTACTGCAGAGAGAAAATACTACATCAGAACTACCTCCTGTTTTTTTGGATGTGGATAGTTCTTTTGATAATTTGTTTGATGTAGTTCAAAAATGTAATAATTTCTTTGTTAATATTGGACCTGGATTAGCAAATAAAATTCATGCCTCTCAAGGTAATCTACTGGATTATATTCCAGATACAGTTGACCATAATATTCTATTGGGCAAACTCCACAAACTCCACAAGGTTTTCATTATACTACATATGAAAATTGCATACGTTAAAAAATTACCTTTTCAACAGAAAACAGTTTGTTTGTGTTCAGGATTGCTATTCAGACAGCTGCATCACCCTGTGGGGTTCCACAAGGTTCCATTCTTGGACCTTTACTATTTCTCATTTACATTAATGACTTATCTAATGTTCAGATACTGTTTCTCCAATAATGTTTGCAGATGACACAACTTTAGTTTTATCTCATTCAGACTTCAGTTCTTTAATCAAGAATGCTAATATTGGTTTAACTGCTTATGCTTTTAAAAATTGTTTTACAATAGTTTGTCTCTTTCATGTTAGTTATGAGTAGACCACCTGTGTTTTTCATTTGATCTTTTAATTTCTTCTTTTTTAATTGTGGTGGTATGTGTTTTGTTATTAGTTTGTCATAACTTATGAGTAACTTGTTTTTGTTAGATTGCTTTATTTTCTCCTTGTTTTGCATGTTTTATGTGCATATAGTGTTGTGTAACTTTGATATACTTTAGATGGAGGCTTCAAATAAGCCCTTTTGGCTTTTCGCTTCTTCCTGCACCTCATATGATTGTTATCTTTGACTTTTGTGTATTTCATTATTGTGCAAAATAAATAAAATATAAAAAGATATAAAAAAGAAGAAGAGAAGATACAGATGAAGATGAGCTCATGCAGTAGACTGATGAAGGCGTTTGTAGGAACCTGTCCTTATTTTTAGACACAGCTTAGAGTTGCTGTAGAGTTTATCTGAAGACCATAGGCAGAAGCAGGCTAATGCTACACATTGACTCCCAGCTAGTTAATTGTGGCTGAGCCCGTTTCTTCCTCGTTACTGCACGCACAGTCAAAAAAGAATGTTCTATCTGCTTGTCATGGACTGGAGAGTGAGGAGAGACATGAAACAAAACATATTGGTCTGTCAAATTTAAATATGGGTGACTGTTTGAATGGTTATCTGTCTCTCTGTGTGGACCTTTGTCTTTCTGGGCACTGGGTCAGGGTGTGTGCTGCCTCTCATCTAATTTCCCCATGAAGAGGCTACAGCCCTGTAGCCCCAAAAAAGGGGTAAGTGGTGTAGATAAAGGATGAATGAATAGATTAATATCTTCCTGCAGTTTTTTACCCTAAGAGTGAGAATACATTGGGTTTAAGAAAGGCTAATCTCAGAGGCCCATTATCATTTTACAAAGCAGTCGAGTTACTGCTCTCACGCAGATCTTCTCTTTTGTTATCTGTCCATCAGTGGAGCTGAAATTCAACCTGGACCAGTATGTGAACAAACGCTACCCAGGCCTGGTAAAGATCGTGAGGAACAGCAAGCGGGAGGGCCTGATCCGAGCCAGAATACACGGCTGGAACGCCGCCACGGCTCCTGTCGTCGGCTTCTTTGATGCCCACGTCGAGTTCAACACCGGCTGGTAAGAAAAGGTCATGTCTAACACGAGAGGGCTGAGCTGTTTTTCTGTCCTGTCTCACCTTTATCTTTGTGGATTGTGTTTCATGTTTGACTATAGAGGGATGTCATGTTGGATTATTACCGCTGAAATATGCAACGTAGTTTGCCTTAAGCAATGTGACATCCTGCCGGCTCGTTTCCAACTGAGAAAGCACTTTTCAGTGATCTGACCCTCATTATTAAGGAGAATTTGTCATTAATAAGCATTTCTCTCTTGCATATCCTTTAGAAATCAGGAGTGATGAGAGTCAGCAAGAGGTGAATAAAAAATGTAACCTCATTTCAATCACGCTCTCTGACTAGCTAACACACACTTATAATGAAACAGAGTGAGCCAAACAGAGTGAAAGACATGGCTGGGTGTAATTATAGCAGGACTTCAAATGTTGAGCATATCCACAATATTTAACCGGCAGGCTCTGGGCTTATTTTGCAGTATGAAATTACTTCTGGGGGTCTCAGTCCAATGACTGTGCGCTGCCTAAGTTTACCAGAAAACAAGTCACTCAAGTAGATGTAATTGGCACCTAATTTGAGCCTGTCAGGCTGTCAGTGTTTGACTATAAATGTAGCTTTTGGCACTCCGAGGTAGGACAGGGACAAGGAGGGATAAAAGATAAAGAGATGTGATGCCCCTACTGATCAGAGACTTTTCATCAGATCTATGGGATCAGTTGTTTGACTGAACAATTCATTGTTTTACAGCTGCAGTAGTGTATAAGTATAGTCAGGGCTGCTCATTATGGGGGGATAAGAAGGAGCACTTTTGGGGCCCAGAGTCAGAACTGTTAGAAAATACATAGTCCATTTTAGGGGCCACTTACACTGCGCCGAAAACGCTAAAATTCGATAAGTTTTCATTGCGTTTTGGCCTTGCGTTTAGATGGAGCGCGTTGCGTTTTTACTGAAAACGGAAACTTTTGAAAACTTACTCCAGGGTGAAAAGGTTTGAATCCGCTCTCCATGCAGCTCCGTGTAAACCTGTATCAGAGCATTTTAGGGTGAAACGCTTACGTCACCGCATGCGTAGTGCTTATTCACATGAAGGCTGCGCACGCATACCAGGAACAACAGCGGCTTCGGCTGTCTGCCAAGTAACGTGTGAGCCTCTTACCGTGCTCGGTTTTTTATCCAGACAAAACTAACGAGGCAAATTTGTTGTCCAAACTGATTTGTTGTCCAGAAAAGAAACTCCTGCTTCTCTGTACGTCTATTCGCCATTATTGTTTGTGAAATGTTATTCTTCTTTGTTCGTGTGTTGTAGCAGCGCTGCCTCTCTGCAGACCTACACCACCATCTACTGAATCGTCATGCACACTACAACGGATTTACAGGGGATTAACTCGTCTCCAGCGTTGTCATCTGAACGCAGAAGAATTTGAAAATGCAAAGGAAGAATCATTGCGTCTTTAAGTCAGGAGTTTTCATGTAAACGTAGTCTTAGATTCACATCATGAATACTCACCAATTCTCACTTCAGCAGAAAAAACAACATTTTATTACTTGTTGCTTGTTTTGAAGTTTTTACTCACTCAGCAGCCCATTTGGAAAGAACGACAGGAGAAAGGAGTCTTTTATTTTTCATTTTACTTTGAAGGAGTGTGTGCGTATTACAACAGAAGGCAACTTCGTAACGAACTGGATTGTGTGTCTAAGCTTCTCATAATCAAACAGTTAAGGTACACTTTTACACACAAGCATCAACCAATAATATTGCAGTTTCGGAGCTACACAAACATGCGTCACAAATGTTATCTTTCTCATTCAGAAACCGTTCCTCTGTTGATGCGATGGCTCTGATATCAGAGACAAGATGTTTTCATTTCCGGTTTCTAGTTACAGCATGAAGACTTATCACACAAACATATAAGAGGATCATAATACATGTATAATCATAATGATAATAGATGTATATACTTTCTTTACAGAAGTGTAAAACCCCTCCCCCTGAAATGGTACAGTCCTTGTGTTATGTGACATTAAAATTATGGATGTGACCATTGATTGAACAGTTAAGCTCAGACTTGCAACTTTTTTTTTTTCATTTATGCTGTTTTTTTTTTCAGATCCAAAGGCAGATAATTCCAGTCCTTACACAACTTATACAGCGTACACATGTTGATGAAATAATTGTTTTAATGTAGATTATTTTTGCATACAGTTTTACATTTTTGGACATTTTATGCCATTATTTAAGCAGGACAGTGGATAGAGAGGAACAATTAGGTGAGAGAATGTGGAATGACATTGGGTAATTTTTAAGAGGGATAGCTACCTGCAGAGCTATAGTCTTTACATCAGATGTGAAAATCAACTGCAGGGCTAACAACATGTCCTTATCGTTCATGTTGAGTGACATCTGAGGAGGGCTTATTTAAGACATTTCTGTAGACAGGGATGTCATTAACTAAATAACATGATGGGACCACTTGTTTTTTTAGAGTCACAACTACTAGTTTCCTCAGATTATTCAATGGAATTCAGTTAGGTCTTTTTTCCCTGAACATTGTTCATGCAGAGTCAAGGCACCTGCCATAGGGATGGGATTTTACACGATTTTTTGCTAACAAAACCAATTTGATCCGATTCCTCACTTTTTACTGAAGGCTAATTTTCCAGTCCTCTGTACACAGTCGGGGCACAAACAGATACCTCTTTGTCAGTCAGTCGTCCTCAGAAAGCTTTCAGGATTGAGCCATGGTCAGCCCAATTGAGCCCCATACATGCCACACCAATACCATTCGCCTTAGGATTACATATGGCTTCCACCCCGCTATACTGAGAGAAGCGATTCTCCATGGCACTTTTTAACAGTTCAAAACAGTTGGGACCCTCCCCCATTCCCCGGCATTCATCACCACAACCAAAGCACGTTTTATCAGGATTATAACAATCTTGCACAATTGCCATGAGAAATGGGAAACTGCAGGCCAGATTATTAACACTGAACATTAACATTGTTTTGATTTCTAGAAAGATACAAAGTTTTCAAGCAAATATGTTTTTCCTGTAACATAACCTCCGAGCTGAAATTCCTTGCATTTTTCACAATTTCATCCACGTGAAATTGTGATACACATACACACCAGTTAATTGGCCACCAGACCCACAGATGTTGGCTCACAACACCAAGAACCAAATCTTTCAACATCATCCAAAAATATGCTGCTTTTTCATGCACTTTGACTGTTAGCACACTGCAGGCAGATGTGACCCATTTTTGAGTTTTTGTTTTTATTGTTGCCTTTGATTTTAATTGACTCTGATCCTTCTCTTCAAATAAAAAATTAAACAGCATATGTCAAACTGAACCCTTTCTTTCCAAATCAGATTTGAACATGTTTGGGTCTCTTAATCAGTTTGCCTGGATGGCTGCTGCAGACTGACTGACATTTGAGGTCACTCCTCAGTCTGACACTGTGTAAGACTTGTCACTGGTTGTGTGTTTGACAGTGTATAACCTTTTGAGGCTTCACATTCTGCATGCACACATCACTTTCTTTAGCAAATACACCATGGATGAATATTTCATGGCAGAAGGTTTGACTTTTTTTTTTTGTTTGTAAATATTTTTACATTTTATGTTCTAAGAAAAGCTTTACGTGTCGCAAGGTCTAATTGTCTAACAACCCACATTGTTTTTATAGTTGTACATTATAGCCAAAATTCAATACCAGATATTTTTCAAGTCTGTAGTTCATGAATTTTAAGTACCACTTGAATCAAAATCATGAACTTTGAGCCTTTTTTGCAAAAGTGCAAAAGTGAGGTTCAAAAGAAACTCAAATTTGGCAATTATATATATGTATATATATATATATATATATATATATATATATATATATATATACACAGTCATGGAAAAATTATTAGACCACCCTTGTTTTCTTCAATTTCTTGTTAATTTTAATGCCTGGCTCAACTAAAGGTACATTTGTTTGGACAATTATAATGATAACAACAAAAATAGCTCATGAGAGTTTAATATAAGAACTAAGAACTATTCATTTTCCATGGTTTTCTTGATAATAACCAAAATTACTTAAATTCTTACATCAATAGCTATGGCATTGTACCGCCAAAAACACTACTTTTAAGCATTTCATGTTTTCTTTTCTGTTTGCTTTAAACACATGATACACACAAGAGTTAATACTTGATTGCATAACCATTGTTTTTGATGACTGCAGCCATGCGTCTTGGCATGCTCTCCACCAGCTTCTGACATTGTTCTGCTGTCACAGCAGCCCATTCCTGTTGGACAAATTCAAACAAATTTTCTTTGTTTTTGGGCTTGTGGTTCTCCATTTTGAGTTTGATGATTTTCCACAGGTTTTCAATTGGATTAAGATCTGGTGATTGAGCAGGCCAAGGCATGGTGCGAATGTTGTGGTTCTCCATCCAGGCTTTAACTGACCTTGCCGTGTGGCAAGGGCATTGTCTTGTTGGAAAATCCAGTCATTCGAGGCAGGAAAGAGTTTTCCAGCTGATGGAAGAAGACTGTTTTCAAGGGTAGTCCTGTACATGACCTGGTTCATTCGCCTTCACACAATTGCATTTGCCCTGTTCCACTCAGACTGAAACAACCCCAGATCATGACTGATCCACCCCATGTTTTACTGTAGGGCAAGACAGTCTGGGTTGTAAGCTTCTCCAGGCTTCCTCCTAACCAGTAAGTTGGCTGGAGTGGGCATCAATTCAAAATTGATTCATCACTGAAGAGAACCTTAGCCCAATCATCAACAGTCCAATCCTTGTGGTCTCGAGCAAAGAGTAACCGGCCTTCCTCTGCCTTTCATTGATGAAGGGCTTCTGCGTGCTCTGTGTGACTTCAAACCAGCTTCAACAAGTCGGTTTCAACTGTCCTTGCTGAACAAGTCACATTTCTCGACAGTGCCCACTCATTTTAAGGTCCCTGGAGGTCTGACGACGATTCCTGACACAGGAACGGATGAGTGCACGGGTAAGAAAGACGCTTTCCTGCCACGGCCAGGTAGCAATTTGGTAGTGCCATGTTCAGCTTGTTTTTTTTTTGTTGTAATGAACGGCTGTCTTGGAGATCTTCAGTTTTTTCGCTACCTGTCTCTCACTCATGCCAATTTTCCAGCAGTGCCAAGATGGCTGCCTTTGTGGCTTCACATAATTCTTTTGTTTTAGGCATTATGTGAGAGCTGACAACTTCTGAGTTGTGCTACAGCTTGAATGTAAGCAGGAAACCACTCTAGGCCTTTGCATGTGCAGTGCTGCTTGTGACATGAAATGGCCTCTTATATACCCTGGGAATCAATTAAGCTTAAGAATGTCAAATAGGACATAAAGTATTATGTGACCAGCTGCATTTTTTGTTGTGTTCATTGTATTATACGTTTAGTGGTACCAGATATTAGAATGAACAAGAAATTGAAGAAAACAAGGGTGATATATATATATATATATATATATATATATATATATATATATATATATATACATTACTACTGTCACAGTCCGTCTGTGGATTAAGCCAAATCAATCAGAGACATAAATACAGAAACATAGGTGCATCGAAATAAAGCTAAAAAAAAAAGACCATTATTAAGTAAAAGTTTGTTTATATGACGGTATATACACATACAAATAAGCACATTTTAGAAGAAATTACTAATTTGCTAGAACTTATTCTTGAAAGTCATAAGAGTTTCTTTGAAGATGTTTTAAGACTGAACACACATTTTCAGCAGGAATGAGGAATTTCAAACTGAATTCACCTTTTTTATACCCAAATTTGATCCAGCCACTGGATTTCTCTGAAAAAATTAAAATTTAATCAAGCATGACATTCAGCACTAAAATATATATTTTTTCAGTTCATGGACTCAAGCACATAACTAAAATTTGACATTTTAATTTAGAAATGATAATGTGCTGTGATGTGTTTTTCTGCGTGTATGAAAAGCAGTTAATTTGAAGACTCGTGGATAAAAATATAAATTTTATTTTAGAATTAAAAATATCTTTTTGGTTGAAGAGCTTCTACATGCTGATGTGATAACCATACAGAAACATTAAGAAATGTTTTGCCAGAGCTGTTCATTTAGGGCAGCTGTGGCTTTAACCTTATAGTGGGTGGTCTGATATGTTTGTACTGTAGCCTATATGTGTTGTTGTCTGTTGTGGATTGTAAGATTATACCGATCCACCATCATAATTGACATTTTCCAGAACAATACTGTACCAATATTCAAAGAGCAATATGAGTAATCTATTAGTTCTTAATTGATATAGATAGTATTTAAGATCAACCTTCAGCTGCTTGTTGGCAGCAGGCCCCATATTTGACCTCTTGCACGATCTGTCTGAAACTGTAATATTTATTTTCCAACCCAAAACCCTAACCCCAACCGAAAAGAGACAGATAATCATATCTCTACAAGATCCCTCCACAGTTCCATTAGATGTCTCATAGGACACAGATTAGAAAATAGGGCCTTTGCTTAACATCTTAGGTGGGCTTTTATTTCCATGTCATCCTCTGTTGTACTCTTGAAGGTCACTTCCTCCTGGTTTCTTTAAAAGACATGAAATCAGTAAAGGTCAGGTCAAGCACTTCTCTGCTTTAGAATAAGTAAAGCACAAACAGTCTAACATGCATTACTCAGACTTTTACCAACTCACACTGACCTTGTAACCTCTTGAAGAGCTGATATTATCTACCTTGATCACTGCGTCTTGGCGCCGTTTCCGTCAGGCAGCATCTGCGCATCACGCCCACGGGCTGCGCAAAGCGACAACAAGCGGCACTGAGGGAGAACTCTGCTCTGCTGCCTGGGTGCATTACTGACGTAAACTGATACCCTGTTGGTTACCTCATCTGCTTCCCCATCTGTTCCCCCTCAAAAATAAACATGTCTTTCATGCCCTCATATAACCATTAACCTTTTAATTTGTTTCCTCCTCCTCAGATCCATCCCATCACTCCCCACCCTTCACCCAACCTTACCCCACCCTCGAAGTTTACAGGCTGTGTCGGCACATTTCTCCTTTGAGTCACTTCACCTGCTGCCATCGTGTGAACTATATTTCTCTTGTACATCTGCGTCTCAAACACAAACCCTCACCCACGTACCCGCCAACATCTCCCTTTGATTTCCAGCTGCTTTTATTTATGTGTTTTTTTTCTCTCTCACAGCTTGAGATTTGTTTTTTTGCGTAAGGTTTGATTTACAGAAATCATTGAAAAGTAGAGCAGGATCCCTGTGATGTATTTCCAAGTATACGCTGGGTAAAGAAATACAGAGGAGATGACAGACTTTGGCTAACGTCTAGTTCATGTTGTCAAGGTTTTCTTTTCTTCTGTTTGGGAGAGCATGTTTTTGTGAGTGAATGCATTTCCTATCAGCTGTATCAGGGCACTGGATTGATATCTTCAGATATATTGTTTTATTCAAACACAACGTAACTGAGCAGTTTATGTTAATAATAATGTTGTCAATCCCAATCCCTTTATTTAAACAGTTCAAAGTTACAGACATAGTGCACATCTATAATATTTCTGTTATGTGTCAGTTTAGCCAGATCATTTTCAACTTCCATCCCTGGGCAGGTGAGTGACAACAGAACAGACACACGGTACAACAAAACAGATCAGCAGTGACAGCTAGCATACAACACTTAGAGCAAGACAGCAATAAGTACAACACAGACTAACACAGAAAATGCTGTACCCATAGTGGACTGATGATGGGTGTGAAAGAATGATTGTGTTAGTATATAGATTATGTGTATTTTAGTTATCAGTGCTTAACAGATTTAGTAGACCACAACCCAATGTAAGGATTTTGCCACATCTCCCCTGAAGTAACAGTATTTGTAATAACCATATTTTTTTTTGTTTGTATCATAGTTAATACACCAGTTTATCGAAGGAACGATATTATAGTTAATGCTAGAGCATATTTATTATTTTTATTCTTGAATTGTCAGTTTTTTCATTTTACATTAAATTGTATATCATGTTTTGTCTTCTTTGTTTAGATGTCAGATTGAAGTTAGTTGTTTGCATTCCTGAACAGAAAAATCTGTTTTGGTGGTAAATATTCTGCTTGGATTTATTTCTGACTTGGCTCAAATGTAGTCATAAAAATGTAAACTCAGTTTAAGATTCTTCATTCCTGTTCAAAATGGTACAACATGGAGAACCCACTGAAACTGAAAAAGTCTGCATTAAGTACTTAAAGGTGTAGTCAGCGATCTTCTAATTTTCTAATCTAATGCAGTATTTGTCAAAATCACCGTATTTCTGCTCTCCATCCACAAGATGTCACCACTGACAGCATGTTAAAAAAAAGGCTGGTTTCAATACACAGCCTTGGCTCTGAATTTCAGCAGGTAAATACTGTGGCTCAGCCCGAGTTACCAAAACAGGGTACACCCCCCCACATCCAGGGGGCGATCATACTCAGATCAGACAGAGGGGGGTGGGGGAGTCGTAGGATGCGTAGCGTGCGCACTTAGCGTAAGAGAGAGGTACAATAGGTGCAGTAACAATGGCTGAAAAACAGCCCAAAAGAAAAAGGTCAGAGGAGCAGAAAGTGAAAAAGAAGGGCTATGACCATGAAAGAGCGAACACCTGGGTCAACATTGGTGTTGCTTTCCGACGGTGGAGGGAACTCCGCAAATTGAAAGACCTGAAAACAGACGCGAATGTCGCCGTCTGTCTGCTGGATAGATAAGTAACATTAGCTTTGTGGTGCTTCACATAACAGTAACAGCCGTTGGGCATTCATCTTATTGTCTAATCTGCCAAAATGTACTGTTGTTGTGATGTTATCAATAATTGCAGTCGAGTTGTCTGACGAGTCGGGGTCACCTTAGCTACATTGGTCAGCTACGCAGTTTCTTTGGCCGTTTCCATGACGATGCACGTCCATCAGCTTTCAGGGGTGGAGCCTGGGGTGAGATATGAAGGGAGAGGCGGGTCTAAATTCATTTATAAACAACCTCTCCACTCGCTTCCTCCCACATCGCTGACTACACCTTTAATGATGCTTTAACAGATTTGTTAAGTCCTGTATTTTTGTATGCAAACTGTATTTTTTTATAAAATTAAGAGTATGGCTTCAACCTACTATTTTTTCAAGTGTCTTTGGATAACGTTTTCTATGGTTTGGTTCTGCTAAAATAAATACTGAGGATGTATCAAGAATCATTCAGTGTCCTTAGTGTGTTTTGAGTTAAGTGGAATATTTAAAGGGGAGAACAGTATTCCAGCTGAAGTTCTGACCAAACTGTTTTAAAGGGAAACGTTTGTTCTGATCAGTGTTGTACCCAGAAAACATCTGTGCATAATCAGGGCATATATTCTATTCTCTCTGTGGCCTTGACTTGGCTTTGCGCTGACAATTTTCATCTTCAGTATAGACCAACATGCCCTAAACTGCTGTGCACCGTTAGACAAAATGCTTCATACCATCAAAATAGGGCACAAAATGTTCAGCTTCTTATTGATCCAATGACAAAGTCCTAAGTTTTGTCTGGGTTGAAATGAGGGATGCTTTTTGATGCCTCAGTAGGACACAAGGATTCTAGTCAGTCTTGGAGGATGGCATTGTTGAGATTGGAAGTGCCAAGAGAGCACAAAAATTTCATCAAAATACATACATGACTTTTGAGTTATTCTTTTGGGAACCACACAAACTAACTCACAAACAAACTCTGGCAAAAACAGTACCTCCTTGGCATGGGTAATGATTAGGATTGAGTGAAAGTAAAAGTTGTGTGATTTAAGTGTGTAGGAGAACTTACAAACTGTTGCTACCTTCAATGCAGCAAAAAAGGATAATAGACTAACACCTCATTGTGTAATGTTCCTGTTTTTAGATTTTCAAAAACGTAAGGCCAAATTCTGCAAACAGTTTAAATTGAAGAAATTAGTTGGCAGCACAAACTTACTGTGCAGCTCCCTCCTTTGTGGTGGGGCTTGTACAGTTAACACAGTTTTCACTCCTCTGGTTAATAATACAAGATTATGATGACTGTATGTTTCTGATCCATGGAGAAGAATATGGAGACAAAAAATGTATTTTGTGTGTCACCATTCTGCTCTAATAACTTGGATATAATTTGTGACCCACGTTTCCCAGCCCTATGCTGTGTGTGTGTTAAGAGTTGCTTCTATATTCAGATAAATTCACTTTGTGGTATCTGCACTATCTGTTTGTTCCGATGGAAGAAGCCCTCCTATTTATCATAATATGATTATTCACCGTGGCACATACAGTGATAAGTGAGATGGATGGCTCCTCTGGATGCTGTGGTGAGTCTCCCCTCAATGACCTTGCACTCTCTCTCTCTATCTCTCTCTGTCTTTCTCTCTCTCTCTCTCTCTTGCTCTGCCTTTGCATACTGAGCCGGAGACAATGCTGCCCGCTCGGGGCTACACTGCTGTGATTCATTGGCATGGTGTTCTCCCCGGGGTGCTGTACATTTGCAGCTGAAATCTATTGCTGGTTCACATTACTGTTAAAGGAAACATAATTGTATCGTACTGCAGGGTGCAGTTGACATCTGCTTCACATTCCCTCACACCGTGGTGTTTTATGGAGGAGTTAAGACAGAGGAGAATCTGATTTCCATGCTCTGCTCTAATATGAGGATATGAAATTGTTGCATGTCATTATTGTGCTATTGCATCAGCTAAATGTTCTCAGTTTGTCCTCTTGAACAGTTTGTATCCGTATAAGAGACAAAGGCTTTTCTATCACCATACCAGGGTCCATAAAAATATCCAAAAAATCATCATTGCGGTGCCTACCCATCCACTTTGCCATAACTTTAATACATTTTGTCACAGGAAAAATAAAATAAATGCCTGGTCAAACTTTTCCTAATTTGTCTGTCACAAAAATGTCCACTGTATTAGAGATGACATCAAGTTAATGCAACATACAAGTTTGAGACTACCCTGTTTCATTGCTAACAAGATGACATTGAAAGTTAGATTACCAAAATAAAAAGCAATACTTCAGTTATTTGAAAATAACTTGCAAATCAGATTTTCCAACCAAGAGCTACAAACATGACTGGGTTCAGAGGGCAGAGCAGAAACATGAGCCAAAAGACATGCTTGAAAAGCATGAAGAGATCTGCACACCAAGAGTAGCTCTATTCAAGAATTTAATTTGAAAGCCAGTAACGTTTCGAGCCAAAAGGCATACTCCCCATCACTCAAAGAAGCAAGGCAGCGAGACATGAAAAGTCACACTTTGACAGATGTGTAAGTAGAAAACGAAAAACATGTTTAAGAAATATTTCGCATATGTGGCAGGTGAAGGAAAGGTGACAGATCCTTGGTGCATGTCATGCAAAATGTTAATAAGTCCAAATAAAGGAAGGAAAGAGCAGCAACATGGCAAAACATCTTATGGATTAACACACATGTATTTATGGGTCCAAGCCTAAGTCAAGCATGACATTTTTCAGTGTTCAGGCTTCAATTATAAAAGGGTTAGATCTGTTTTTTTGTGTTTTTTTGTATTTTTTTCTTTTTTGGGGGGGGCTGGGGTTGCTAGAGGCCCATGGCACAAATGAATCTGAGTGCCAATAAAGGAACATTTAAGCTCGATTTTGGATCTAAATATCTCCCGAGGCAGTTTGGATCAGAAAAGCCTTCTGGGTGAGTATATTGTTCTACTTCATTCTATAAACAATGTGAAAGCTGTAGAAACCAAACTTATCCTTTAAATGTATTCTGTTTGCCAATGTTGGGGTCAGTTAGAGAAAGTTTGGGAACCACTGCACTAAGCAAACAAAGTACAGTTCAAAATCAACAGAACCCCATCACAGAGAAAACCCAGAGTGGAGTAAAAAGTGGATTAATTGTATCAGAAGCTCCACTGTGTCTCTTGGTAAAATGGCAGAAGCTAAACATATATTTTCTCCAATTCCTTGAGTTTACTGGATCAGCATAATGTTTTCTTTCATGAAATGGCTCCCTCAACACTCTGAATAAAAGTGACAGATAATGATCCCAATGCTACCAATAGAAAAGATTATCAGACTAATACTAGCTTTCTCCATGCTTCTAGAGCAGAATTAGTGACCAAAACACACTAAAATATATGAAATGCTCATTTAACTGCACTTTTTTGTCTTTTTAGCATTAGTGTTAGGGGAAGGCTTCTCCAATACCATGGTATTAGATTACAATCCTTTTACATTTTGGTAAAGAGTGAACAGCTTTAAGTGATAACAACGATATTTTGGGTGTTGTAAAAGGGTCCACAGTACCTAGAACTTACACTTTCTGTTGACATAGCTGTTTATCCGTGGTTTTCATTGATTTTATTTTGTTGAGGTGAAAGAACTAAAAAACAAAGCTGCAGCTTGACACAGAGGTTGAAGCTCACTGACTCTTTATCCCATCAGGCCTCTGCACTGGTCACATGACTGAAAGCAATCAGCCTCTCAAAACAGAAAGCACTGTTCAAGATGACCCGAGTATAACTCTCTTTCTATTGCACATAAGCAGCATAAAAGGGAGCATATTGTAATTAGGACCTACTGTAGGATATCACAGCTGCAGAGGCGGTGCAGTGAAAAATTGATATTTATTTGGTTTTTGAAGCCCCTGCACTGTTGCAATCTCAGGTTATTAACAATTAATGATCAGAAGTGTGAGCAGCGTCTCTCTGCTCAGCGAGTGCTGGAGATAAGATTGTCATGGTGAGGCAGCTGTAATGAAATACATGCCTCTGAAAGCAACTCTTTGATGAATTTTCAATGCTCCACTGCTGCTGTGTGACCTGCTAACTTTTTTTTCGAAGAATCAGACAAACTGCAAGAATTCACAACTATGGGGCGGAAAACCCTTCTTGCTGTAATTATGAAATATGTAATATTTGTCACATCCATATTTGATAACCCCTCCTACTTTGTTAATATCACAGTGCTGTGGCTGCTTATTATGGCGTTCAGGTGCAACCCCGTTATATTAAATTCAATGCTAGAGAGATCCCAGCACTCTTGAAGGCTGAGGAAATATTTTTTTAGTAGAAGTAAATCATTTTTTTACACTTGCTCCTGTGTCTGGCTCTGGCTCAGGGTTTATATCTGTCTGGAGACGACAAAGCAAGCTGCAGCCATACTGAGTGCTTCACAGAGCACAGGCCAGGCAGAAATCCAACCCATCAAAAAAGGGAGATATTCATGCCCCTGTTACATGTGTACCTTATCAATGCAGGTCTTGGCAAATGCATTAAGAAACAGTATGTGATATATTATAGTAGAAGTCTTTTTTCTGTTCATTCTCCAGCATACTCTCCACTTCAAAAAGCCCTTACGCCATAATGAATTAAAATTCTGCGCTGATACCTTTACTTTCTTTAGATCCTGCATTTTTTATGGCAGGAAGGAAAGCGGTCACAATTAATATGAGCTCTACATACACACTTCTGAGTTTTTTTCTGTAAAGCTGCCAGGCTGGAGGACTGAGGACCGTCTCACATTTAGAGAGTTAATACGCTTAAGAAATGGCTGAAGGCACTGCAGGCTTAAATTCTTCTCTAAGACACATCACACACACACACACACAGTCATACACACATGATTCATACACATTGAGTAGAGTGTTTATTTTAGCACTTTAAAAATACATATCCAGGTCCTCACAGCAGTGCCGTCTAGCTTGTTTGAATTTTTGGTCTTCAAACAGGAATAATTAAGGTTATAACACCTGAGAGGTATTCAGTCTGGTCTCCTGTTAGCTCTTACTGTTGCTGCCTGCGTAGTGACCATTTTGAAAGAGTTTTTTTGGATCATTTTTTCATTTAAAAGCTTCATGCCTCTATTGAAAAGTCAGGATACAGCAGGGAATAACAATGCAGCCGAAAGTCAGACTTCAAATACTTTCCTGTCTGAACATGAGACATGCCAACCACTGAGCCGCCAACACATCTCTGATAATGAGTAAAGTTGGAAAAGTAAATATTTGGGTGGCATGACAACACAGCAGGTTGTTCACATGCCTCACAGCAAGAAGGTTGCTGGTTCAATCCTTGTGTCAGTCAGCACCTTTCTGTGTGGAGTTTGCTTATTATCCCTGTGCATGCATGGGTTCTCTCCATGCTCACTGCCTTTCTCCCGCAGACAAAATAGATGCACATTAGGTTAATTGGTGAGTCCATAATTGCCTTTTGTTATGAGTGTGAGCAAGAGTAGTTTTTTCTGTCTCTCTATGTGACCCTGTGATTGGCTGGCAACTGGTTCAGGGATGCCTCTTGCCAAGTGTCAGCTGGGATAGGCTCCAGCTCCTGTGATCAGAAATCTCTGAGACTTCTATATGTACTGTCTCAAAACAAAGGACTATATACAAACACTCATCTGCCACTTAAATAGGTGCACCAGCAAAACTGCTTACAGCAAACAGCTATCAAGCCAATCGCATGGCTAACTAAGTGCTATTGGGCTTATAGACATGGTCAAGATGACCTGACGAAGGTCTTGAGCTTCATTTAAATGCTACAGCCCCTCATGACAGCATTGTACCCATCTCCTGTTGGCTATTTCTGGCAGAATGAAGCTCAGACCATCTTAAACTGGTTTCTTGGACATGATGATGAGTTTGCAGCACTCCAGTGGCTTCCATAGTCATCACATTTTAATCTTATAGTCTGCCTTAGGGTGTTATGGTAAGGAGTTTTGGCGTCATGAATTTACAGCCAATAAATGGTAGCAATGGTATAATACCAATTGACTTCAGCTTCAACTTTATGATAATCTTGTGGCAAAATTGTTTTTCGGGAGCCGGCATCAGCACACCAGCACATGATAACACATAAAACATACAGGCATCATGTAAAAAAGAACCAAATTTTCTGAGTGAAGTCTTCAGCACCTTGCTAAATCCATGCTGTGTGTAGTTCAGGCAATTCTGTGGGTGAAACAGGGTCCAACCTAATATGAGCAAAGTGTACATATGATTTGGCCAGTGAATGTATTTTCTATTTATATTCTTTATCTATATTTATAAACTCATTCAGTTGATTATTTCTTCCCTTTTATTATAGGGGATATTGTATTTTACATCCTCAGAAAGCCTGATAAGTTATCTTAACAACAAGGTCCAGTTTGTAAGAGCTGTCCACCTGTGGAATGAGTAACACTGGTAAACATGTGGGTAGAGTTCCCCTTAAATATCCTGTGGTAAAGCCTATGTTCCTCAGTTAAGCAAGTGTGAGGAGCTGCTTTTCTGTTTGAAAGGTGGTCTTCTGAAATGGTCACTTCATGGTCTGTCTTTGACTTCATCATTTCGTGGAGCTTGATCCTGGAAATGGAGCCAGAGCTGAGTCTGGAAATGGAGCCAGAGCTGACACTAATTAGTGCTGTCACTCCACATACAGGAGCACCAGCTTCCATTTGCAGGGGATTTTGGCCCTGTTTTTGGGCCCTACCCACACATTTAGTAATCCTACTGATTCCACAAATGAAATATCCTTATGAGTCATACCTCATCGTAGAGATGACTAATCAGGCTTCTGCCTATATAAAAAGCAATACCAGTTGGTATGAGTAAACAAGAACAATTAAATTACATTTCCAAACATTTCTAAGCATGTAAATATGATCCCTAAGCTAAAATTAATTTCAGATGCAGCTGATAATATTTCTGTACCTCAGAATCATCTTTCAACAGCTCTCTGGGGTGAAAAAAGTACATTTACATTACAACTGTGGTAACTTTGTAAAACAGTCTTGCACAAACAACAGTACAAAGTTGCTTAGATCATATTTCTTCCCCATTGTTGAGCTCAGTTTGGACTTAAGCAACTCATCTTGACATTGTCTACATGCCTAAATGTATTGAGTTGCTGCCATTTGAATGATTTGCTGTTTGTGTAATTTAAGGTTAACAGGCACAGCTAATGTAGCTGTCTGTTAATATATATACTAATATGCTTGTATTGAGGTCAACCACAGCATTCATGGCATCATTTCACCGTTGTAAGTCAATGTTGCCTGTGGTTCTGACTGTCTGTATTCTGACAGTGTGCTTTAACTCAATGAAATGAAAAACCATGTCAGATACTGAGATAAATATCATAACTGTTGCAGTGAAATATTCAACAACTTTCCGTAAGTCTTCAAAATTAAAGCAAAGTCAGCCCAGTGTACTGCTTACATCCAACACTGTGCTCACAACAAAAGAGAAACCACAGAATAAATCATTTTGTGCAAAGAGAAAACGGACAACGTTGTGCTGCCAAATTCAAAGTTAGAGGAGAGAGCTAAACTTGTAATTGAAGTTGGAGCGCTCACAAGAACAGATTGTTGTTGAAATGGCTCTTGGCACTGTGGTAACAAAAAAAGTGCTAACTTTTTTGTCTAATCTTTCTTGCATCAAATCACACCACGAAACAAAGATGAAACTGAACATGAACACATGAGGTTTTTCTGTCAGACCATTAACACTCTTACACTGTTGAAGCTCACTGAGCTCTCCTTTTCACCAAGCTATGACACTTTTGCTGTGCTGACAAATAGTTAAATGAAACAGACGTGACGAAACACAAAGAAACTAACATTCAGTGAAGGCAGATCCATGTGTGGGGTCTCAACATTGAGAATAAAACTCATCAGTGTTCTCCTCAGAGGTGCACTTTTATCCTGCTCTGTTGGCACTCCTGCTCTGCTGTGTTGGGTCCAGTGCAGAAGTAAAGAAGATCTTATTTTAGACACCAAAGGGCCCTTCTGCTCTGAGGGCAAAACTCTGAGCTCAGTTAGACCCTTTAACAGATAATCCCTTGCTTCTGAATCATTAACCATAAGGGATTTGCTAATCTGGTCAGTCTCAAATAAAAATGGATCTTAAGGTGAGGGCTGCAGGGTTTTTGACAGAGACAGAAAATTAAAGATTCGAAGGTCAAAGAGCATCTTACAGGTTAAAGGCTCGAATGAAACAAAACAACACAATGAGCTCTAGGATGTTTTTTCACATTTGCTTACCTCTGCATTGAAAATGGACAACCAAATATGATGTTAGCCTTTGTTTAACATGATGAACTTGATCAAAATAGTGGTCATTTAAAAGTACTTTGCTCTTTTTCTACAGTTTAACATGAATCCTTGATGTCTTTATGAAGTGTTAGTAACATGAACAGCTGCATTCTTTCCACAATAACCTCTCTGTTCAGAATGGCTGGTTTCAAGGGCAGTCGCCTTCATATGTTAATAAGCCAGAGCACAGCCGTGGCCTACACGGTAACATACAGAGACTTCACATTCGACTGGCAGCATATCTCTAGTAAAGCGGAGCGCAATGTCGCTCCAGTCACGTGCACAGTTCTGAACACACACAAACCGCAAATTCATGCCAGTTACCAGATAACAGCAAAGCTGGTTTCCCCCAAACATCATGCAATGCTCATTCACGAAAGTTTATCCTTCAGACTTTCAACAAGTAATGAGAACATTGAGGAATAAATTGTGCAGTTGCATTAGTTCACTTTCACCTGCTGTTAGCATTAGCTAGTAGCAATAAGCGAAATAAAAACTACACAGCATTAAAGTATTCACATTTCCTTGATCAGGTTTGGTGGCAGGCAGATTGTTGGTACTGAGCCCAGATTCAGGAAAAGTCAAGTTGCCAGTCCTGTTATGAACTGACTGACGTTGGAGAAGTAGAAGTGGCATGAAGTTGGCACACAGGAGCAGGTTTTAGCCCCCTGTAGCTGCTCATTCCCTTCACAAATAATAATAATCTACTGGGTCCTTTGGTCCTTCGAGGCTGGTAGCCTATATGTGAAGATGTATGTGGCTGTTTACATCCGACAACTGAGCAGTGATTGGTTTTAGGTCTAGACATGATGTACGCTGATCTCTCGTTAACGGTGCAATCAACGATGGCAGCACTTCACACAGAAAGGTTTGAGCGGGGGCACCTTCAGGGGGGCTCAGCTCTTGACTTGTCTATGACATGGAAACATGACATGTTTTTTTGTCGAGTTCAGTCCTCTTGTCAAAACACTGATTTGCCTGTCAGGAAATAAGACATCTTTTTTTTTTTATAAGGCAGTTTCTGAATGTAATGCCTGATAGATGTAGATGTTATACACTGATCCCTAAATGGAAACTCAGGTGTTGCAGCAACAGCAGCAAAAAGGGAAAGAGACATGCAGGAAATTATATTGTTTAAGAAATCTAACAAAAATTGATGCTCTGCTATTCAGAGTGGTTGTCCTGGAACCTTTTTGGGTCACAGTTTTTTTGCCAGTATTTTTTTTTCACTCATCGTTTTTTTTTTTTTTTCAAATCTCATTGGCCTTCAAAAGGCCTTTATCATTGGAAATCAAGTTCATAACTTCCTGTACCAGATTTTCCAAGACTTTGTTTTTACTTAACTCCTCAGAGTGTCTATATGTGGTTTAAGTTATCTGCCATTTGAGCAGAATCTGCCTGCACAGTTTACTAATCATGTCAAGAGGTAAAGAGTCAGGGACTTGTCAGAATCCAACTTTTTCACAAAAAAACAGTGACTTTAGCTGTGACTGTCTCCCACAGCTAAAGCTGGCCATATGCTGGAAGTTTTTACCTGTTAGTTCAAAAAAATCTTAGATAAGAGACACAAAGACAGTTAAACAGATTTGTAACATGATTATTATAAACACACATATCAGGAAATTTTAGCAGACTGTGGGACCACGTCACACAAAAAGGAAACTCATGAGATCTCACAGAGACTCACTGAAGAGGAGCAACAATCAGGGTCCCAGAGGAAGTTAATTCTATAATCAACTTAGTTTAAAAATAGTAAAAAAAAAAGATCGTATAATATTTGCAGTACTTACATTTATATGTTCTTTCAATCTCAAGTGAAAGTCCAAATAAATTAAATAAATACAGAATTCCAGCCGTGTAAGAGCGTCAATGCAATAGATATTTTATTAGTCACATTTCAAGAACTGCATTTGGGGATAAATTTTTACAATTTATAACAACTGAATAATGAAAATTATCATAGAAATCAGTTCATTCTTATATTTAAATGGCTTACATATCAGTTTTCTTCCGGGGGCAGCGGGTTGCCAAACCTTAAAAAGAATATTTAAAAAAATATATAAAATATTTAAATAAAATTCTTCATAATAATAATAACAACAACATGGATTTGATTATGAATTTTTTTTTTATTTTTTCAGAAATGATTTTTCAGTGGCTACATTCTATCTTCTTAATCACTATTGAACAAACAAAAGAAGATGCTATGTAAATAATTATAATATTTTAATAATAAATCTTCTGGGTCTTTTAGTCTTTATTTCGATGATGTTTCCGGATCTTTGGACAGGCTGATTCTGAGCTATGAAGTAGTTGTATTAATGGCTCACACTTTGGATTATCTAGGCATATCGTCAGTAATTGGGATGATACATTTCTGATATTAATGTATTCATATTGATGTTAAATTTGCATTCAAATACTGAAATTAAAAAAAAATGAGAGTTGCTTCATATTTGTGATCTGAAAAATATTTTTTTTAAGACATTAAAATACAATAAATTCCAAATTTCAATTACAGTCTTCTGTTTAATCTTGATCGGCCTGGCAGCCTGAAAAGTAATTGTAAGCTCCTTATTTAGTTCCAACCAGTCAAATAAATATCATGGTGGAGTAAACGGCAGCAGAGCTTGTCAGCCTATATTACCCCATAGAATCAGTCATGGGGTGGAGGAGAGAGAGACTTATGGTGAAGTGGGAGTGAGCATAATTCGGGCCGATGTGGAAGAATATCCCTCGTGGTGATATGCAGATGAAATGGCAGATACAGGAAGAGGAATGATGCTGGGCTCAGCTGTCAAAAGCAGATGTGTCCTCATTTCCACAGTGTCTCTATCTACGGGAGCTGCCAGCTTGCTGAGGGGGGGCTCGGGATTCTCAAGGACAAAGGGAGATGAATGAAAGAGCCGATGTGGATAGGGGAGACCTCCTCAAGGTTAGGGAAATTGAAAGAGAATCCTTAGTAACAACACATGGACTAAAGCAAGTACAAAGCCCCGTTAACAACAGACTTGTAAAAACTGTATTTGCAGCTCATGCTCATGAATACAGGTTTGAGCATGGGGCACCTTCAGGGGGGCTCAGCTCTGTACATGTCTGTGACTGACAGACAGTTTTTATCCTGGACTACAGAGTAACAATCTATGTCCATGTGGGAAACATTAGTTAGTGAGTACATTAGTTCCACCCAGAACTCACAGACGATGCTGCTGCAGTGTTTTGTGGTTGGTAGATGAGTGAAAGGGTCAGCTAATACATCCTATTATATGATATGCGAAAACTCTAGTGGACATGATGTCACCGAGGGACAGCAATGATGACAACAACTAAAATGAAGTATTTATGGACAGACGGCATCCGTAGGTGACATGAACATGGTTGCAAAGTTGCATTCGGTGTGAATGCAGCTTTACACCTGTCCTGGCCTCTTCCTGTGTTTGCTCAAACCACTGTTAAGTAAGAGGAAACCTCAATTAAAGATATCCACTGAAATAATACCCACACAAAAACCTAATATGCACACATTCCAAAGTGGAAACTGAAAGTAAGTCAAATCAATTACATGATATTCATCATTATAACAAATAACTGTTTTAACCTATAAGAATCACCAAAGTAAAACAGTCTTTAAACAGGCCAAACACTGTGCCCAATCAGGGACAGCTGGCCACACTCAGTCTGATTGCTCTGCTGGCTGCAGCGATTGGGTGGAATATGGATCATGAGAAAAGGTTTGTGAAACCCTTTTACAATTGTGAAAGTAGTTAGTTAGTTAGCGCTTTTTATCAGCACTAATCCAAAACACAGTGAACAATCCCACAGGCTTTTAATGGACTTGCAGTCCAGGGAATCAGCGTGATGCTACTCCCCTGTTGGTCCAGAAAAACAAGTCATCCCTGCATCACTCTGTGAAGCCTCAGAATGGAGACTCGTCCGACCAGGAAACATTAGTCCATTGTTCTTGTGTCTAATTCTGGTGATCACATGCATATTGTAGTCTTAGTATCTGGTCCTTAGCCACAACTGTGGCACCTAGTGTGGTCCATCTCCTTCAGGGTTTGAAATATTTTGCATGCAGGAATGTTTTCTTGCTGAAGCTTAAATGGAAAAGACCCAAAAGCACAACTTGATCATTCCAAGATTTCAGCCTTTAATCAGTCAGGGTGTTTGTTCTCAAAAATATCAATCCATAACAGGCAGAGATATTAAAATAGGTGGGCAAAAAGAGAGATCAAAAAGTGAAGAAAAAAACTCTGTTGTTTATTTGTCACATGTGCCTGTTTATCAGTTACCAAATAAAAATCATTGCTCATTTTACGAGGCTGGTTTATTACATGCAAGTTGAGATACTGTGTTGAGTGCATTAAGGATGGGGACTTTTCTGGAGAGATGCATTCTTCATTATGACTGCCTCCTTCTCTTCTTAACCTTCAAGTGTAGCATGTCAAATTGAGCTCATGAGGAGGTTCTTTGAAGACATGGAGGAGATCATCTCGCAGCATGAGGAGATTATACAAATGAAGCTGTGCCAGCAGCACTTCAGCGTCCGTCTGTTCCATATGGATCTCAAGAGCATGCTGTCCTTGGCTAATAAAGCTTTAAATAACAGAGGGAGCTAACTGTATATAGCTGACATGGAAATAGGAAGAAGTGCAATCAGGGGGTCATTCAGTGGAAAGCAGAACACACAAGTCTTGAGCTGTAGTCAACCAAAGTAGGAGCTTGTTGACCAAGATTTACTCACATGCAGACCAATCCATTTATCATTTAAATAATTCTGAGTTCTACATCATTCTGGTGATGATAATAATTACATTTGATGAGAGTCAAATGACCGACATTCCAAAAAAATATATACTTTTGTAATAATAATAATGATGTGAGTTGTTGACCTCTGAAAACACTGAAGAAGTGTAAAAGGGTTCATTTGTTTGTTTTTTTTAATGGGGCTGCTGGAGGCCCATGGCATTAGTAAATGTGAGTGTCGATAAAGGAATTTGCAAACTTTGTTCCTGGGGGGCATATCAGATGTTAATGGAAGTTCATATATAGCAGTACATGGTGCCATAAAGTCTCATAATTTACCCAATTATAGGTTAAAGTTACACAACAAACTATGTTGGCTTCACAAAAAACTACAGTAAGATTCTTTGCAATATTTAACTTCCTTGACAAGCCCCTGTGTTTAGAACTATTTTGTGATGCAACCAAGGGATATACTGTGGAGTTAGTGTTTGCTGTTCCCTCTCCCTCCCAGACCAGGGGCCTGTACTACGAAGCTGGATTAGCTCTTAGAGAGATAACTTCCTGCATAAGTTTCGGATTTTCCGCTCTACGAATGTGGATCTCTTTTTATCCAGACACTTTGTCCCGGTGACTGATGCTGAACGCCAAACCTGGTCCGGAGCAGGTTAAGTTCCAGGATAAGAGCTCACGGGGTGTGACAGACCGCCCGCTGACCAATCGGTTCTCTCGGGCGGGCATAAAAGACCGCACAGTCACCAATTTGCTGTCTTGGAAAAGGGCTTGCCCATTTCTGCCAAGAGGAGCGCTTCGTCGGGAGCGTTTTTTTCGTGACAGAAGTAATCGGCTTGATTTACCAGAAGAAATCTTGTACGAGAGGTACAGATTTTCACGGGAGGGACTTCTATACATCTGTGACCTGCTGGAGCCTTACGTGGCAAATAATGCACTAAGGTCATTTTGAAAATATGAATGTGATTTTCCTGGTCAAACAAGTTAAAAAAATTAATTGCGTTTAGACAAATGTAGAGTATTTATTAGTATGTTGACCATGATGTTTTAGCAACAATAATGGACACATAGAAAAATCGTTCTTGTCAGTATTTTTATGTTATTTCTGTCATTGGTGTTAACATATTTTAGGTTACAATCACAAGATTCATGAATGCAATAAAATTAATCTAAAGGCACATATCACAACATCTGAAGACTGCTGACAAAACTCCATGAAATAAAACAGTAACTTGTTTAATTCAAACTATTTGACATTATTTCTCAATGTCAGTGATAACGTTTGATCCGAGAATGTTTACTTCTGATAAAGACAACATATGCTGATAATTGTACTGAACTTTATTATGGATAAAGTCAAGTAACAATAATTTTGGTTTAAAGTTCAATTACAATTAGCCTACATAAGTAATCATCATATCTTAAATGTTGTCTAATGTAATATGATCTCCAAATTTTGGTAGTAACACCATGAAACTGAAAGACATAATTTAGTTTGAAGAAATATTTTTAAATATCTAATTTACGTTTAATTTCATTCATAGATGTATCCCAGTGTTATCAAAACTGTCCATTTATTATTTTTATTAACAAAAAAGAGGAAATGTTTTACACTGTCCAATAGCGGTGGATCATGACAATGGGACAAATGTTGTTTTAGATCCAAAGTACACTAAAAGTGAAATTAAATATTATATTTAGGCTAATTATATTACATTTAAAATAAAAAAGATAATTATTCATCACCATTTAAAAGACTTTTTAATTACATAATTTTGGTTTAATGTGGACGAGTTCTTTATTACATTTTCAGCGATTTGGGTTTCTGGAAAATGTGGAAAATGTGCCGGCAATCCCTCCGGCTTCTCGCGGCTACAGTCGTGTTGCTCCTGGCCTGGATAATACTGCGGTACTCCTCATACTTTTGCAGGATTATTTGCTGCTCTCTTCTCCATTGTGGAAAATGCTCCGGGGCTGCTAACCATGCCCATTTTATGTGTGCGCGCACAGATCCAAGCTGGATTCAATTATCGAGTTGATAACGAGCCTCGTAGTACGGCAGATCTGGATGGCGCAGATCCGGTGAATTTTAGTGAGTTGTCGCAGAGTTATCCTGGATGACTTAATCCAGCTTCGTAGTACAGGCCCCAGCTTATAGCACAGGGAAACATAACCATTGTCCCAACTAACTGAGAGCCTGTTTACACAACAACAATAACGGCTGATAACAGAGAGTTTCTGTTGCATTTATGCCTTTCTTTTGCACAAGAATGGTGCCTGGAGTGTCTGAATCCGCAATCTGTTATAGCCAGAGTCCAAACTAACATGTTTTGAAAATGTTATTGTTGTCATCTCTGTGTAAACAGGAGTTGCTGTTGTCAGGGAAAACAAGGACCCACAGCACATGTGCAGTACTCTTTCAGATAAAGATAGGAACAGGAACACAACAGCTATGACCGACAACTGAATTACAAGCTTGTCTTTATTGGAAAGTGTTAGTGCGGAGACACGTGCTGTAACACTGATGTTTGACTACAGACTTACATCGCCAACTAATGGCCTTGCATGCACTATACTGTGTTTTCAGTCATTCTCATAGATCCATGTGAATGTGCATCATTATTACACCGTCTCTGTTTGAACATGGAATGCAAAGAAATGTCCTTTCCATTTCTGGTCACAATGTTGTCCTGTAAGCGGGCCCTAAAGTTTCCAAGATAGGGCTTTTCCAAGGAAAAGTTGAACACTAAAGAATTTTACAGTATTGTTCTGTTGAACCAACATAGTTTTTTTGTGTAGTTTTAACCTTTAAGTGGTTTAACTATGAGGCTTCTGGTGGCACCATGTACTGCTTAGAATGACTGCTGTCTGCCCCTTGATATTTCCCCCCAGAGACAAAGCTGACATGTTTCATTTTTGGCAGTCATATTTACTAGTGCCATGGGCTTCCAGCAACCCCACAGAAGCTGCAGTCATTAGCTTGGATTTAATCTTTTTGTTTGTTTGTTTCGATGAGGAATTAGTTCTACAAAGTTCCTGCAGAGCTGAGCTCTTTTCAAGGGCTCTCTTCTAACTAACATGATGAATTACCTTTTAACACTTCAGTTTTAATGTTGTGTTTTTGTGAACTCCTTCAAATCTAAATAAAAATGTAGCTAGAAGTGGCAGGTCTTAGTTATGAGACTGTTTTATCACCTCCATGTCCACAGGCTGAGAGGCTAGTGCTAAAATACTCCATTAACCAGGACAAGAGCCTTTATTAAAGTCCTGAAGTTTAGACTGACAATCCCATCTTTTTACGGCCTTTCACCCTAATTGGCCTCCTGAAAGCAGCCCTCAGCTTTTTGACATTTTGTGAATACGACCCCTGTTCTCCATTTGATGTGTTCTGAGTAATATATGAGCTTTTTCCGAGTGACAGCAATGTGATGAAGTCTGTGGCGAAGCAGTCAGAGTGGGACCTTTTTCACAAACTTCGTCATATCCCTTCACACAGAGTAGAAAAAGTGTCACCAGCAGACTGCTCTCACCTAACGCATTTTGCTCTATCAGGCTTTCCTGCTTATCGGGTCGCTCCCTGGATAAGTGTCATATTTTGACACTTCGTTTTCATGAGCCATAGATAGAAAATATGATAGATATTATTGTCACTTAGAGAAAATTCATTTTGCAAGGTCTTTGCAAGGCAATGCGAGAAGTGTAGCAGATTTCTAGCAATCCTTTTTTGAAAGCTGAATATACAGTGTGCTGATTCGACAGCATTTGGGAGCATGTAAACGTAGAGAGCTTGAGTCAAAGTTGAAACAACACATACAGTCATCCAGAGTTGCTTTTAGCAACATTTTGAAGAAATTGGGATCTTTATGAATATATATTTAGAATACATACCTGGTTGACTTTATGTGAATAGTTTCACAGCTTTCCCTTTAGGTCCCTTCAGTTTTAGCATCCTGTCCAGAATTATGCTTTCAATGCTGTTGCAAAATTTACACTTTAAACCTCTGCAGGGCATAATGGAAAATGCAATGTTTTATTATTTGCAGTGCATATTCTAGAATGCTTGTTTCTTAGCCTTTTCTACCTTTTGTATATGTGCAACAATAAAATCCCCTTAAACTAAATTTCCTTTTAAAGCTTGGTGTGCCCTGTAGCAGAGATGGATAATTTGGTCCCAAGATGGCTACTAAAACCTTTACTCAGTGACTGAGAGCAACACTTTCATAATAACACTTAATCACAGTCAATGAGATCACAAGTATAATAAGTAAAACATGTAAATAAAAGGCTTTTATGATACTTGTTTAAATTGTCATTGATATATTTTACATCAAATGCAAACCAATATGAACGATTAAACCTGCAAAAAATATAGAACATTTGCCAATTTTTTCCAAGCATAGTTATAATAACACTCTATTTAAAAGTGTTCATGATATCCAAGGACACAGTACAAGTTTAAAACAACAACAATACCGGAAAGCAGCGGCAACCAGTCGTGCCTGTGTCAACCCACAGGAGGGAGGAAGAGGGGGGGAAAAGCAACTCCAAACTAGGCTCCTGTAAGGGGGGCACACATGAGTTACAAATGCACATAATAAGACATTACAACAAAATTCGAAGACTTGCACATGTGGGGGGAAGGAGGGGTCAGGGGAGGGAGGGGGAATGGGGGGCTAAGAAGGCACTGAGTTGGAGGTGGTTTGTGTTATGTGTGCATTTGTGTGTGTGTATCAAAAATTGGAAAATGATGTCTGCTCACAGATCCATGAGAATGACTGAAACCGTGGTAGTGTACATGCCAGGCCAGTAGTTGGTGAAGTAGGTTTGTTGTGAAACAGAGGTGTTACAACAGGTAAAGACAAAGTTTCACATACTTTATCATATATTATAATGCTCTATAGAATAAATTTAGAGACAACACTCTAGAATGTAAGGGCTTGTTTACATGAAAATGTTGTCACCAGAACCTGAAAAGTTTTTTCCTTTGCATCTTCAAAGCGCTCCGCATTCACACACAGACAGTGGGAAAATGATGTCTGCTCACACATCCATGAGAATGACTGAAACCGTGGTAGTGTACATGCCAGGCCAGTAGTTGGCGAAGTAGGTTTGTTGTGAAACAGAGGTGTTACAACACCATAACCCTGTCAGGTAAAGACAAAGTTTCACATACAACAATGGCAAGTGGATGCCAAAGATGCAGGAGTTGTTGTTGCTACCTTTATCTGAAAGAGTACTGTGCATGTGCAGTTTTCCCAGACAACGCTGATTCCTGTTTACATGGAGTCAGATATAATTTTCAAGCCTTTCACTCTGGATCTTGGTTTTCAAAGTTTGTGGATTCAGGCACTCCAGGCAGCATTCTTGTATAAATGGATGGCACAATTGCAATAAAAACTCATGGGTTTTGGTATCCTGTAAGCCCCTAAGTTCGTACACAAAAACACAAAAGAATCTGCTATTGAAATTACTCACACTCCAGTGGTTCAAGCCTGTAAAGATAACTGATCAGGTGGGCAGTCAGATATGTGACATTACCAAGGTGGAACATTCTGGTAAAAATTGAGAAAGGATCTTTGTCCTGTGGGAGAGCAAGATCTTAGCACATTAATAACAAACTATGAATTTGTTTTGATGACTTTACAGAAAATACAATTAAAAACATTAAGTTAATGCCATTTCTTTAACCTCTGTCTCTTTTCCTGTCCAAAGGGCTGAACCCATCCTGACTCGGATGAAGGAGGATCACACCCGCATCATCCTGCCAGCCATCGACAACATCAAGTACAACACGTTTGAAGTGCAGCAGTACGCCAACGCCGCCCATGGCTACAACTGGGGGCTGTGGTGTATGTACATCATCCCCCCACAGGAGTGGCTGGACAAGGGCGATGAGACAGCACCCATCAGGTGAGACCCACGGCTGGTGAGCAGCCTCCATTATAGATGAGGATGTTTGATGAAATATGGATAGCCTCGTGTTATGACTTATTCATGTGTGGGACCATCAAGCTAAGGTGGCCCTGCAGTCCGATGTGCCACCCATATCCACAAACAAAGCCCCCCACCTTCCCCCCATAGCTGTCTAATTACCATGATGAATATCTTCATTTTGATGCAGGATCACAAGGCCAACGCGGTGCAGTGTCATTAGTGTAATTGTGTGTTGAATATGAGCAGGTCATCCCATTATCCTGCGACTGATTGGGGGACAGTGCTAGCTGGTGTCATCTTTCTGTATAACTCAGAATTGATTATGTGTATCTGGGGTCAATTCATATTGAATTTTAATGCACTGAGAAAGACCATGGGGTATTGTGCTGCATTGAAACGGTCTTCAATCGAAAGGTCTGTTTGGACAGAGGAAGTTATGGAAACAAGAAGTAGAGGACCACTGACTGTATGATGGACCACACATTCTTTCTAGTGGATAAAGCTGATACCAGTGATGCCCCTGAAATATTGTGCTGGTGGTATGATTTGGACCCAACATGTGCATAGACATTCTTTCTGTACTGTGCTTAACGCACATTTAACGTAAAACGTTAAACACCTGGGATCCACAGGTTGTCCCAGTATAGACCGTGGAGTCAGTCTGAAGAGCAGTTTTATTTTTGTTTTTCTGTTGCGGTTTCTCTCACCAGTCCTCTGCTCTGCGTGTTCTCATCTGTAGTACAGTTGGAGACAAAGAATTGTCTAATCATTTTTCAGGCAGATCTGTAAAACTGGTTCATGTAAACATATATAAGCAGGATTAGCATTATAGGCAATACTGACAAACCGTTATCTATTGATTGCTCTTATTCTTACCATGGATTACTTAGTTCATTATGGACCAATCAGGTGATGTGTCATTTCCACCTGTTCCTTCTTCAGACGACCCTGATTGGGCTGTGCTGCCTTGAACTGACAGCAGTTGTTGTAGATGGCGCTTGGCAAGGTGAATCTCCTTGAATACAGACAATGGGCCTCATGCAAGAACATTTCGTATTCTCACCCTAAATTTTTCTTACCTTTTTTCTTATGTTGCGTTCGTACAAACATGCTCCGTCAGATTCAACAAACACTTCTATCTTTAGAAAAGTGTCTAAATGACCCGTGGAAACATGATGAATGCCACCTGTGCATATGCACGAGTATAGCATATTTGCATAAGTAACACCACAAGAATACCATATAAGGATATGTTTCCCACACCATAAAACAGGAGTGTTCATTCATAAAGATGGCGCCAAACACACTCTCTTCCAAGTGCCTGGCGTGCCAGGGCATCCAAAAGAAGAAGCTCAGCCATGAAGCAGCTAGTTACTCTCTCATTTAACGGTTGATATTGGCCAGTCTAATAAACCTTCAGTTAATAGATTTTAATGTATTCTCTGGCTTGAGATCCTCAGATTTATTTCGTCTTATGCTATATTTTATTAAATACGCTTGAAATTAGTTAAATGTATTATCAGTATGTAAGGAACTTGATTTGAAAAGAGCAGACTAATTTGTTGTGATTTTTAAGACAAGTCTGGACCACTCGTGATTTGTGTTCGTACTTGAAAGAAAATTCTAAATACAAAAAAAAATGCTGAAAGGGACAAATTATCCTAAATCATTCGTATGCAACACTTACGAACATATTTGTTCGTACGAACGTTTCTTGCATGAGGCCCATTGAATCAGTCAGATCCAACTGCACTGCAATCCAATCAATGCTGTGTGAAGAAAGACAAGCATCCATTCATCCACCTGTCCAGTATCTACAACACTTTTTGGGGTGGAGGAGGGTCTGTTTCAGCTGACAACAGGCTAGACTCTGTGTACAACCTGGACTGTACCGTACAGCCTCCACCTACAGGTGTGTTTGCTGCTTGTCACGGGTAAAGTCCATGGTTGTTGTGAAAGTGTGCTTCGTAGCCTGTAACCCCTTCTTATCCTCCAATAAGAGATCATTTGGGCAGAAAATCAGCGCAGAAGTCATTACTATAGCCTCCCGTAGCCTTCCAGACCCCTTCAGATGGAAGTACTTCCAAATGGGAGGGGGAAAAGAGCAACATCTGATCCTCTACATATTTTTTTTTTTCGTTTTTATTCAACTTAAATCAAATGCTTGTTTAATAGACAGCTAAGATATGATAGAAACTGTAAAAGCACCAGTGAATGGGTCCTTTAAGATGGGACTTAGTCAAATGCACATTAAATATAAAATGTATACTTTTCAAGAGAACTGCAGTGCATACAATAAGCTGTGAGAAATGCTCTAACATAACTTTGTTGACTTTATTAAATGTAACATATACTCTCACTTCCCAGTGTCCTCGGGTATTTCAGCTAAGTATTTTTTGACTTCTGACTGAAATCTGTTTGTCTAATCTAATAAGCATTTTGCCCAAACATGAGGACAGTAAGAGGCTATAAAGAGTCACATTTGGTGAAAAGTTTAGTCTGTATGTGACACACTGGGATCTGTTCCCTTTAATATGTGGTCATAAACAATCAGCAGTACCATGGCGATAGGAAAATCTGGCATCTTCTTATCCATGATTTAGTTGCTATGGCAGCTTACTGTCTGCATAATCATCAAGCACAAAAACAGAGGAACAAAGGCAGCTCAAGTGTCTTTTAACCAGAAGATGTAGCTACATTAAAAATGTTGCTTTGTATTGACTTTGAGATGCTCAGGCTCTGTGCTAAGACAATAAACTTGAGAAAAAGTCCAAATACACACAAGAGTAAAAAACATTCTAAATAGTTAGAATTTGAGGTAAACACATCGTTAACATGATGATGCCTATTAAAATGTTCCTTGACTTTACTACACAGAAGCTGCCTCCCTCGGGGCAGGGTCAACACCCTTTGCTGCTACCCCTGAGCTCTCATCTTTCTGATGAAATGCATAAATTCATGTGTGTGTTTGAGGGCAGGACCCCAACTCCATCTCATCAAGTGCAGGAGACTGGTCAGTCACACCGTGCTCTCAATAAAACAGTATCCCTCTGGCATAATTTTAAGGCCAATAGTACTTTTTGATGCAATTTTGAAGGAGGTTAGGTTAATCATACTAAAGAGCAAAGGGTCTATACTTCTGAGCTATGTGCTACTTTATTAATCATTGGAACAGGACTGTAGCCATTACAGCAGGTTCCCTGTGTTAAATGTATAATCCTGACAGTTTTTAGAGGGGGTTCATATCCTCTCTTCATCTTATTTCAAAATATGTCTGTAAGTTAGGTACAGTGCTGGGCTGTAACTTCACTACAAATTGCATTGCTAGTAGCTTAATTAGATTTTCCCAATAGCTTTGTGGCAACTTTGTTGTTTCCTGAGTCAAAAAGCTTCACAGTATCTTTGTCATTTAAGTGACCAAGTAGTGCAGTCGGGTCCAAACAAGATACATTTTCCAACAGCATAGACTGGAAGCAGCTATGAAGAAACAGATGGCTCTGACACAGTCCAAAAACAGCTTTTAAGGGAAGATTTCATACAGTTGCAGGAAAAAGTATGGGAACCCTTTGGGATTACTTGGATTTCTGCTTAAATTGGTCATCAAATATGTTCTGATCTTTATCTAAGTCACAACATTAGACAAAAACAATCTGCTTAAACTAATACAGCACAATAAGTTTTCATGTTTTTAGTCGACACAATATGTAAACAGTCACAGTGCAGGGTGGAAAAAGTATGTAAACCTCTAGGCTAATTGCTTCTCCAAGAGCTGATTGGAGCCAGGAATCAGCCAACCTGGTGTCCAATCAATGTGATAAGATAGACTGTGTTGGTTAAAGCGGCATTGCCTGATGTGAACCATGCCTTTCACAGAAGAGCTCTCAGTAGATCTACAGTCAAGAATTGTTGACTTGCATGAAGCTGGAAAGGGTTACAAAACTGACTGTCTGTCTACAAATGGAGAAAGTTCAGCACTGTTGCTACTGTGCCAAGGTGTGGTCATCCTGTAAAGATGACTGTAAGAGCACAGCGCAGAATGCTCAATGATGTGAAGAAGAATCCTAGAGTGTCAGCTGAAGATTAACAGAAATCCCTGGCACATGCTAACATTATGTTGACAAATCTATTATATGTAACACATTACACAAGAATGGAGCTCATGGGAGGACACCACGGAGGAAGCTATTGCTGTCCAAAAAAAAAAACATTGCTGCACGTTTGAAGTTTGCAAAAGAGCACCTGGATGTTCCACAGCACTATTGGCAAAATATTCTGTGGACAGATGAAACCAAAATTGAGTTGTTTGGTAGGATACCAAACACACACAAGGTAACAACAAAAAAGGTAACACGCAACACTATGTGTGGAGAAAAAAAGGCACAGCACACCAACATCAAACCTCATCCCAACTGTAAAGTATGGTGGAGGAAGCATGATGGTTTGGGGCTGCTTTGCTGCCTCAGGGCCTGGACAGATTGCTGTCATCAACAGAAAAATGAATTCCCAAGTTTATCAAGACATTTTGCATAAAAAACTTAAGACTATCTGTCCACCAACTGAAGGTGGTGGGTGATGCAACAGGACAACGACCCAAAGCATGGAAGTTAATCAACAATGGAATGGCTTCAACAGAAGAAAATATGGCTTCTGGAGTGGCCCAGTCAGAGTCCTGACCTCAACCCGATTGAGATGCTGTGGCATGACCTCAAAAGAGCGATTCACACCAGACATCCAAGGAATATTGCTGAACTGAAACAGTTTTGCACAGAGGGATGGTCCAAAGTTCCTCCTGACCATTGTGCAGGTCTGATCTACAACTACAGGGAATGTTTGGTTGAGGTTATTGCTGCCAAAGGAGGGTCAATCAGTCATTAAATCCAAAGGTTCACATACTTTTTCCACCCTGCACTGTGAATGTTTACATGTTGTATTCAATAAAAACATGAAAACGTATATTTTTTGTGTGGCATTAGTCTAAGCAGACTGTGTTTGTCCAGTGATGTGATTTTGATGAAGATCAGAACATATTTTATGACCATTATAAGCAGAAATCCAGGTAATCCCAAAGGGTTCCCATACTTTTTCCTGCAACTATACACACTGAGCATACACTCTGAACTCTCATACAGGCGTTTTCTGAATAAAACAACAAAAACACATTTAGATGTAACTATCATTAGCAAATGGCAGCTTATAGCCCGTCAGCAGCAAACTATGAGGTGCTCAATTTAAGAGGAAACCATGAACACTTGGATATCAGAGTAGGAGAGAGAGAGACAGAAATACATTGAGGTAGGGTTATCAACCTGCTGTATTGGGTGACATTTGTTAGATTTTTGTTTTGCTTTCAGTACAATGACTGATTATTATACTTTTTTATATGACGGGTATTTTTTTTTCTTTTTTTTCAAAACGGGAATTTTAATGTCAGAGATATATCTCAGCATGCTAGAATGACAACCAAGGAAGCCAAACTGATAAGAGTCTTTTAAAACAGTAATCTAAATGCCTATTAACATGGGAATGTTAATTTAAGTAGTTAAACATGAAACACATGAAACATGGAACATAGAACATGCAGAGAAATCTACGAAAAAATAAGCAGAGTTCATTCAATTGTGTATTGCTAAGATCAGACATCATTTAGTGTTGCACAGATTAATAACATCAACAGCAACAGCCTGGAACTTGGCCAGCATTTAGCAGGCAATTTGTTAAAGGGGGAAGTTGAAGTGGCAGCATTTGTAACTACAATAACAATAGTATCACTTTTATTTTATACTTTTATTTAAATCACTTTTATCAACAGGGACTGCAGTTAGAATTGGTTTGAACCGCATAATAACCTTAACATTCATAATAATCACAATACTTATACAACTTCTACTACTACTGATACTAATAATGAGTGAATCGTAACTGAGAAAACTGTTACTATTTTATGACCTACTCATCATCAATGTTATCATTTTAATACATGTGTCAGCTCAGTAAATATAAAAAGCTTAAATATTGTGAGTTACTTTTGTTGCGTTACCCTGTTTACTTCTTTTCCTCAGGATCTAGCGTTAGTGTAGTGGAATTCATATTTTTGATGAGTAACTTAGCAAACCAAATTGTACAAGTAGCTTGTCCATCACTGGTTCGAGACATTCATTTATGGCCATATGTACAAAAATTGGATTTTGTGCCATGATAGCACCTTGAATTTATGTCAGCTTTTTCTCTGTTTATGCACCTTATCGACACCTGTTGCTTTGAAATTACTTTGAATTATTAGATTTAGAAGCAAGGGCCACAGACTCACATGCTGTCTAAGCAAAAGAAAAAAAACTTGGAAAACATTTAGTGGCTTGATATGAAAGATAACAGAATTGATATTGCAGTGCAAATGTCTCAGAATAACTTTTGATTGACACACTGGACACTTGGTAACCTTTCTGTAATAACTTGTAGCTGATGTTTCTGGAGCAGAGGCCCAGCATGAAAGGTCAAGCTAGGTCCAGAATAAATAAACTCTGCCCCTGTTTTCAATCTTTTCCATATTTATGGCACTGCTGTGTTCCAAGTGTCCTGTCGACTTGCAGTCTCCACCAACATTTCAGTAAAATCAAATTCAATTTCATGACTGAAATCAGTACATTCAGAGAGGGAGAAAAATATGTTACAGGGCTTGTATTAAATGAACAAACATCTACATTGAATTTAGTACTCGACTTTATCTGCAATTGAATGGTTTTGGGTTGTTCTATAATTATTTACTTGGTTTTGTGTTTTCAGCCACCTTTCTGTCTTAATTCAAATATTCAACTCCATGAGCAATTTTCAACTGTAAAGATAAAACTGTGTTCTTGTGTCAGGATATTTTGGAATGGACAACAAACTGGTGGAATAAGCATTTATTTCTTAGAAAAACTGTTGGACATTCAAGCCTTACAAGATAATAATGTACCAAGAGGACTGAAGCTCAGCATTAGCAGGAGATCCTTAATACAGCGTGACTTCTGTGCATCAATTAGTACTAAAAGGTGCCATGAGATCAAGGGCATAAGTACAGATCATAAACAGACGGAGTGAAAGTGAGCTGCTTGCTCTTCTGCCAAGTTGTTCTGAAGCCAAAATCACGATCAACTTTGGACAGAGCAGGGATTTAACAGAGCATGCTGAGAATCTGAGGCTGCACATCGGCTTTAACTGCAGGACTTGATGTCATAGTTTTTTATGGTCTCTTGTACCTTTCAGTGCAGGAGGTCAAAAATGAGGAAAATGAGTACTTTGCTTTGTTTCTCTGCTCGTTGCAAAGTAAAGCTTTGCCATCTTCAGGTTCTCCATGACTAATCCTTAATACAAAGTCTGTCTGATATCACATTAGTGCACCTCACCGAAGCACAGAGTGGACCGAGCTGATTGTTGTGCAGAAAGAATTGTATTCATCTGTTAACAAGGATGAAAAGCTGCTGCTGTCACAGTTAATGTGAGCTGTGCAATTGAAGCTAGTTTTCAGTTACGTGAGGTGGCTTTAAAATGAGTGTTCCCTGTTTGCTGGTGGACCCTGCTTGACGTTGTGGGAGACTGTTAGCTTTGTTTTAAGATTAGCAGCATGAGGCTATACAGTTATTGATACATATACAAACACTACAAACATCTAAATGTTCTCTCTCTGCATGATCTCTCTGTCAGAGGGCTGAGCAAAGTGCAACCTCCAGTAATGAAGATTAAGCAGGAACACAACACCTCTGTTTCCTTGAATGACCAATTGAGCCAGACGACAGAATTCTCTGACACAACCTATGATGAAATGTCTCTTCTGATGGTGGAAATTAAGGACTCTCCAATCAGGCTTTTTTGCGCCTATTGGTGAGATCGGGAGAACTATATAGATACCAGTCATGTGCTTCGAAATAAAACTGATCTTTTACTTAACAGAGATTGATAAAAAGCCCTGAAGAAGAAATACAGCATGTATCATAGTAAGGGCAGCTGAATCACACAATGTAATGCTTTGTAAAGTAACTGTTTGTTGGAAGAATGAAAAAAGGGGAAGTTCATCAAGTAGGCTTGGCATTTCATGGGATTCGGGGAAGTCTTGTGAAAATTTTAAGACAGTCCAGCTGCAGACCTCCACTCTCAGCCGACTAGCTTGCAGACTCTACACCTCCATCGTCAGAAGGAAATGACATCATGATCACCTCCAATGTGAGAAGGAAATGGTGTCAGCGTTTTCGGTTACCGTGGTAACTTGATTCGTCAGTCGTGTTAAATTAAAAAACACAAAGTTAAAAATGCGTAATCTCTGTTTGTTGTAATGATCTCAAGCGTTTTCATCTCCTAGAGACATAATTGCTTTATTTTCTTGACAGTCCTATCACAGCCTCTGTGTTTACGGTCACTGCTGTTTTTACCGTAACACGGGGACAAAGGCAGCATCAATTCAAGGTTTTATTAGTTAAGACCCCTTCACACCGCCGCGTGGCAACATCCCCAAAAACAGCCTCCCTGCCAGATGAGTCCATTAAATATAACGTGTTTTTAAAGTGTCTGCTGCGCCCCAGTTTGAGCATAGAGTCCGAGGCAGCAGTGACGGAGAGGGGATTCGGTGAGCGTCACAGCAGAGCCCAAAAGTCTTTCATAACACTCCCCCCTCAAACATTCTTAAGTGAAATGCTGTCTCATGCCAAGTTTTTCTCAGTATTATCTTTACATGAAGGTAGAGCAGTTTGGTAGAGCTCATTTAATGTTTGCTTTGACCTGTGAAGTCTGCTATTTCCGGGTTCTCTCCTTACTCAGATGTGATTGGCTGCTGCCAGGCAGCTGCCGCTAGAAAGTTTCTGTGCGGCAGGGCAAAGTCTATAGACATTATATACATAGATCATAAGTATATAATATGTATTTTATACATATACGTAATATATTACACGTATATGATTTCTATGACAAAATCTGTGCGCGCTGACGTGGGCGCCAACCGCTTCTCTGTCCTACTGCCACAGTTAAAACTGTTTCCCGTCCGCCGCCCGTCACTCATTAAAATGACTGGAGGTGGCGCAAACGCGCCGGTGTGAAGGGGGCTATATAAGTATTTATTTTTACGTCATGTCCGTCTCACGTTGGTGGTGGCTTCTGATTCACACTGGAGCAGCCATTGGCCGGCTGAGAGTGGAGGTCTGCAGCTGAACCCCTCTCGAAAATTTGCTCCACGCAACAGGGGGGGGCTGTGTTATAAATTAATGTTGGTGCTTGAAGATAGCTAGTTAGATAGATACTTTATGCTATGTGTTCATTGGACTTTGTAGCAGTGTCGATAGACAACATGAGGACAACTATGCTATTTGTCAGACTCTCTATTCCATTGATTCCCACCCTTTTTTTGAACTAGGGCCGGTTTACATTGAAGCCAGTGAAGTCTCCATCTGGCTCTCATAAGTCTCTGACAAGACAGTCAGACTGAGGTTTGACATTGATGTTCTGGTTGAGAAGGGGTGGGAACAACGGTGATTGTTCAAAGTTAAGGCTGTGCTGATTTGTGGAATTGCCTGGATTTGCATGAATTGTCGCAATGGTGGATCATGATTTCCTGGAGGACCTGACTTTAAGAGCACATTTGAAGGACTTTTGCCTGAGGGCCTCAAAACTGATTTAAAAACAAGGTTTTATTTCTTTTGTCAGATCCGCTCTCCATTTGTGAACCATTAACACTTTGGCTTGATGCCATTGGTCCCTTTATACCAAACACAGTGTTGACACTTCATACTGTCGAGCTTTAATTTCCTGTCTTACCACAGCTCCATGAAAATCATGTACTATTGAGCTCTGGATGTTTCAGTGGAGATCGCAGAGATATAGGAGAAAGCCTTGGACTCGGCAGAGCTGTTTTGTGTTTCTCTATCGACACTTCACTGCAAATGGACAGATCGCCTCAAGGCTCAGCTGAAGTGTGTCGGCTGTGAGGATTTCTATTGGAAATCATTTTCCCACTTGTTTCCTGAAGGTTTTGCCTGCCCATCATCAAAAGACAACTTTGTGGCCATTCAGAGCCAAGGCTCAAACCCTTTTTTTTCCTACTCCACCTTGGACACAGTCGATGACAAAAGGAATAAAAGGGAACAAGACAGCAGGAAAAAAACATGCCACACAGTGATGGCACAGAGGAGTGCAACCACTTGGGAAAGTGAAAATCAAAGTGTAAAAGAGGCTGTCCTCTGCAGGGTCCATTGACAGGGCAAAGCAGGAGTGTTGTTGAAATGGCTGTACAGTGGTTCTGGTGTGGACGAAAAGCTGACATTTTTCAATCAAAGTCACAGGGAGGGACTCGCCTCCTTGTGTACAGAGTTTCAAAGGATGTGTATAAACTCTCTTTCTGCTAAAATGACTTTAAAGCTAAGAAAATATCACCCTCAGACATGAATATGCTACTGATGCACTTTCAACACTTCCTGCAATTACTGTCAAAGGCATACTTCAGCAGAGTACTTCAGTTAATACCTTCCTCAAGCAGCTACTTAAAAATCCTACTACTCTGAATGTCTAGATAAACAGAAGTTTAATCACTGGTTCAGGAACATTTCACAAAACTGTCGACACCCCTGCATTTAAACAGGTGTTACATTTAGAGGATGAAATAAGCCAACAGACTTTTAATCAAGCACTGTTGTATTTATGCGTCAAAGTGATACATATCATTTAGATGATCAGAAAAGGAAGACGTGGAGTTCTCTTCTGCCAAACTCATTTCACTGAAATAAAGCAGCACTGTCATTATTGCAGTGTTCCATTATTAATCACACAATTATGCATTTAAGCAGTGCTTTAATGGCTAAATCCTTCGAAAACTGCTCTTAGGAAAGTCATTAAGTGTTATATATAGCTGTGGATCAAATTACAAAAAAATGTGCTTGGGTAATTCATGGAAATGTTTCTGATGTGGCTCCTTTTCCTTTTCATAAAGCACCAGAGATGTCATATAATCTTAAAGACAAGCTGTCACAGTCAAAGAGCTGTGTCAGCTGCAGGGCCTTCACTTGAGAGCAGGGCAGAAAATCTTCCATCATCATTATTATTTTACATCAGGGGGATGCTGAAAGAACTTCACAATCAGGGCGGTCAGCTTTAACTATCTGATTCAATATTATACATCACATTGATTAGCTATGTTGTCATCAGAAGTTGAGTTTATCAAGAGACAGCAGCCAGATACAGTTCACTATAGTGTCATCCAGGTCTGGCTGAAATGGCCTAAATAACTCAGTAAAGCTCAAAACCTACCTTTCAAGTCGAGCTTTTACCTGAATTACCTTTTAGTGTTTTTTTATTTATTCTAATTACAGGCCACTTTTTTATTATTTTATCTTATCTTATTTTTTATATTTTCTTTTTAAATATTTTCTATTTTTCCTTATTTTATTATCCTTCTTATTTTTTAAAATTAATTTTCTTATTTTATTTCATGATATATTATACTTTTATACTTTTAACCTAACCTCCAGTGTTTTCTCATTTTTAAGCCTTCAAGACGGCGTTTCCTCAGTATGTACTGGGTACAGGACTGTGCTTTATTATTGTCCTTTATCTATGATGCTTTTTGTCGACACTGTGTATGGATTGCTGTGTGGGTGGGTTCAGGGGCTGGGTGGAGTGGGTTTGGGTTATAAATCCTTCATTTAATTCATTTGTCTGTTTGTAAAGCACTTTGTGCTGCATTTTTTTTGTATGAAAATTGCTATATAAATAAATGTTGATTGATTCAATCTTTATTTGTATAGCGCCAATTCATAACAAGTGTTATCTCAAGACACTTTACAATAGAGCATAAAGCTCTTCATTTTATGGATACACATATATGCATAGATACATATATACATATAAAGATACACATATACATATATATACAAATATATACATCCAACACCCAACATGAATCCATATAGCCAATCATGAATCCCTCCATCATGGCGGCAAGAAAAAACCCTCTGTTAAGCAGCACAAAATCTTGAATGTGGATCCCAGTCTCATGATGAACAGCAAATCCACACGATGCTGTGTTGGGTGTGAGGGCAAAAGAAGGAAGGTAAGAGTAGACAAGTGGACTAAAGTAAGAACTAAAGTTAGGGACAGGTCCATGAACCATCAGCCTGCTGTCTGATTTATTAGAGGTTAGCCTCTTGAGATGCTACATCTCATTTTCAGGAGGGTCCTCATGTCTGAATGGTTGTCTGAATCAACTGATTGATTGATTCAGTATGCTAATTTTTGTATTCTCTTTGTAGTTATAATGCAGTATTACTCTAAAGGAATTATCTGCAGTTTTAAACACTGTAGCCCACTTTCTCTCCTCAAAACCAACCCATAGGCACATTACGCTAACATCATTCCATAAATAAGCACATTCACCCGTATGTGACGCTCCCACTGGAGCTGATTGGAGGCAAGCTGATCAAAACCTGTGTTCCTTGCATGGTCAGTCAATGTAGGTTTGAATGCTGACAGGAGCCTTTCCCACTGCAGACAGGAGCTGATTGTTAGTATGTTTGAACAGGTTTTTCGGCCAGTGGGAAAGTGGTAGGCTGTAAGTGGCCCTGCAGACAGCTGGAGACTGGTTTTGGGTGTTCCCTGTTTCTCAAACAATGTCAGCTGGGATAGGCTCCAGACCCCACAACCCTGAAAGGGACAATCTGGTTTGAATTCCCATCCCTAGTCAAGGAAATTTTGAAATGAAAAGCATTTTACTCGTGATCAAAGCTGTAGCAAACCCCATTTGGCCATGGGCATAAAGTAATATTTGGGGACAGAAAATAATACTGTAGAACCATTTATAACCTTGCTTGATTTGAAAATCAGTATAAACATGGACGACATCAGCTGCTCAGACCAAAACATGTTTTGCAGCAGTCTTTTATTTTGTCATAAATCTTGTGGTGAACCTCATACAATGATACAGACCATGTGATAGCATGCTCATGAATCAGATGTTCTTCTGGCAAGTATTTTTAAGATTCAAAGTAAAGGGGTGTGAAGGGCAGTGGAGCCCTGCAGGCTGACCATCTGTACACCAAAAATAACCACACCTAATGTCATTAAAGGAGAATATTCCCTGTGTTGTCTAACAGTACAGAACTTACTTTGTGACATACTCTTTGAATTTCCCCTGCTGTTTCTCTCTCAAGTATTTGTGTGTCAAAATCCACAGCGAAATCCTCGTGAGCGTGTGGGTTCAAAGAGGCAGAACAATAGAGCAGGTGTAGAAAGCAGAGGTAGAGGGAACAATGGCACTTTGTCATTACCACTTTGAAGGGTCACTCTGAGTCAAATCAGTTTTCTGTTAAATGTTTTTCTAAACATCTGCTTTTTTTATGGTTGATTTCTCTGATTGTTTGTCGTAGCGAGTACTCTGCTTTAACACTGCATGTTTCATACCCCAAATCAACAACTGCAAATGATGAACAACATGGCAGAAAGCAAAGCCAAAGATGCTGACTGTATCTTACTATATAGAATAAATCTACATCTATATGCAGAGTGCAAGCATCAAGCTAAATATTGAAGTTTATTGAAAGACAGCTGAAATACTGCATTGGTGATGCCACTTGGAACCAAGACTTGCAGACTGCAGCATGCATTTTCTGCCAAGCAAAGCACACATTTAACTTAGCAGACAACGTCTTGGAGGTTTAATGGCTTAAACTAGGGCTGCACAATTTGATTGTGATTTTATTGATGGAGTGATACGAGCATTTGAAATAAACGTATTGTGGAATCCTGAATTTAACACAGTAAAATACATTAGTAGCTTTTTTTAATGTGGCGAAACAAAGGTTAGTTGTACCACTGCCCTGTTTTCACATCTGTCAATGCAGTCATATAAGAACAAAGCCTTTACATTTATTTGTACCAAATAAGTGAACAAAAATGTCTTTAATTCCTTGTTATAGCAACAAATGTTTTATAAATCAGGGCAAATAGCAACAATAAGGGTACAAAGTCCTAGCTATACAACTTTTAAAAAAAATCTTTTGATAAACTATTGCAATTCATTTATTTTTAACAACACTCAACAGTGTGTTGGCACATTTGTTAGCTTGAAGACTGTATGAAAAAGGTCCCGTCCCCCTTGTTGACTCAGCCCAGTCCAACTGGTACCACTCTACTCTAGTTTTAATTAGTCAGTTCAGCACTGCTGTATACCATGTTGTCAATGGCTCTGCATTCATGATATAATTCTTGATCTTACTGGGATTGCCACCCTCAGCCGATGGGCCTTAACAGCCTACAAAACAATGGTAGGGCATCACACTGGAAGTTTAGATGCTGTGGACTTTTTTACGTTGTCCACAGAAGTGCTCTATCAAAGAAGGAAGATATAAAACAAACTAAAGGGCACAAAAATCTAGATCCTCTTGTCATCACATGATGGACTTCTGTAAGTTTAGGTCATGCCAACCTTTTACTTGCATTCCATGGTGGGGCATAAAGGAGGAGAAAGTTCTGAAGATTCTTTGGACCCACAGATGAAAAGTGGCCAAAAAAATGCTGTAGTCTGAGTAACATTTTGCCATGGGAGTTAAAAGAATTCTAAATAGCTGTTAGCAATGTTTAGGTTAGCAGATTAAACAAATGTATAATCTTCAAAACTTAAATTATTTGAAAAATCAGATATTTAATAAATTAAAGCATGTTTATTGCTGAAAATGGTTCAAATTTCAGAAGGTTACATAGAGGTTATAGTTTAATTCTCTATGTCTTATGAGTTATAACTAAACAGTGTTTTCTCTACTTTGTACAATTTATTTTTCCTTCAAAAAACACAACTTTGCTGTAATAATTATAAGAGGTCATTTTTTTTCTTGTCAGCTGTATCTAATCACATTTATTCATTTAACTGTTTATTAGACAGACACTTGGTTAGAGGGACTTAAGAGTTGGTTTAGGATGGTTACCTCCACCAAGGAGGTCATGTTCTCGGGAGAGTTTGTTTTTCTGTCCGTCCGCCTGTCTGTGAACAAAATAACTCAAAAAGTTATGCATGGGTTTTGATGAAATTTTCAGGAAATGTTCAGCATGGGAAAAGGAAGAACTGATTCTATTTTGGTGGTGATCCGGATCAGCGTCTGGCCGCCGTGACGAAAAATGTGATTTTCGTGAATAACTACTGAGCTAAAATAGATATCATTATGAATCAAATTGCTAATGGTATGTTTTCATGGTCAAGGAATCTAAATATTTACATGAAATAAAGGTAGGACTAATATTTATGGTGAAAATCACAATATGGGTGAGGACAGTGGCGCTGGCAGAGGTCTGCGCTCTCCAAGTGCTTTTCTAGTTCCCAATGTGATATCACTTCATGACATTTGAAGCAGTGCCTCTGTGTGTTTGTGAACCCCTGTTATGGAGGATGGTGTTGGTTTGAATCTGAGCTGCAGCTTTGTTCCTGTATGTCATTCTCTCAGTGTTTCATAAAGACTACTTTTGGTGCTATTTTACCCCAAAATCTACACTTTCTTTCATGTTTGGTCATAAAATCAGATTGGAGTTTATCCAGTTGCCCTTGCCCTGTATGAGATTATTCTTTGAATCAGCAGTTAGGTGTCAGATGTCTGCATCAAATAGGAATGACATAACAGTGAACAGTTACTATCAATTCTTATCCTACCACACTTTCTCAGTAGCAATACACAAGACTGAGTTTGAAAGCATTTTAGAAGGACACAGATTTTCACTCTTTAATCCCAAGCATCTGTCAGAAGGTGCTGAGTCTAAACTTCAAATACAAATGCAGTGTTTGCATTGCTGGGGTGCCCATCGTAAAGAGAGCACTCAAAGGGAGCCGTAGAGAGTTTGCATTGTGCAGACAGGAGAGCTAGGTCACTTGTCAGAAGAGGGGGAAGGATGAATGTTGAAGAATGCTGGACTGAAGAAAGATTTTATTATGGGTGTAAGATGTTGCTTTAAGCATGTTAAGGCAAGAACTGCTCAGTAAAAGGAGGTTCAGGGAGATTACCCGGGTATCACGACCATTATATTGGTTCTATTAACAAGTAGATCTAGTGTCAGGGAGTTTTATACCCCCACAAAGTACGAAGGTGTCAGACAGTGAGAGTACAATGACAGATCAAGATGAAGGGTGGGAGCATTTTTTGTCACAGAGCCATTCATAGAAAACTCATAAGCACTATGAGAACATGAAGCCTGAAGGCCTTGACTTGTGAAGTCCAAAGTCTATACCTTTTCTTTCTGCATGTTAGTGGAAAATTGTGAAAACTTTACAGAAAATCTTTCAAAGCAATTTTGATATATTTCATTTACAAGCAGAGGATGATAATGATAACCAGTGGCATTAACCTTTGGATTATGACCTCCAAAGTCAGTTAAATTCAAATCAAATAGCTTTATAAACTCTGTCCAAGCTTGAGCACCTACTTCTGGTTGTGGCAAATATGCATGCTTTGATTCCTGTTTATGTTTGTCTCCATTTACAGTAACAAAAAAACAAGTTTGTCAAGGTGCCTCTTTTTCTTTGTCTCAAGCTGTGAGAAGAGCAGAGGTAGTATAGTTAGAGCATTAGAGTTGCAATTTTGCTTTAAATAAACAAACAAACCGAGATAGCACACAGCTAATTATAATAATAATAATACATCACATTTTTATAGTGCTTTTCAAAAGACTCAAAGATGCAAACAACATCTTGCTAACTATGTGGTACACACCCTCGTAGTAATGGAGATACTTTGCAGAGCTCTCAAGTCTCAAACATTTAGCACGTGACACGCATTTGAACCTTTCAATGCAACAAGATTGTCACAAAGAGCAGAACATTTACATTTCATAATTTTGGGTTTTGAGTTTGGCACAGAGTTTTTTAACAGTTATGATCCAAAACACAAAGAAAAAAAAACAGGCTTTCATGCCAGTGAAGTCCTAACTTGTGGATTTGGCCACAAAAAACAAACCAAACTACAACAAAAAAAAAATGGTTGGCTCCTGCTCACGAACTGTGCCCTCATCAGTAACCGTGTCTTATTTGGGACTGATAGAGTGAGCAGGAAGTTGAGGAAAATGGAGAAGAAGAGCGCAGTGCCGAGTCAGGAAGCAAGTTGTTTGATGGCAATTTGGGCATCACCACAATTTAATAGATAAGTTTGGTTTCTACAGCTTTCACATTGTTTAAAGAATGAAGTAGAACAATATACTCACCCAGAAGACTTTCCTGATCCAAACAGTGCTTCAGGAGATATTTAGATCCAAAATTGAGTTCTCAATCCGTACAATGGTAGCACACGGGGGCATGTATAGCACCGCTTCTAAAACTGCATTAATCGTCCAAAAACTCATTAGTTTCACGAATATTTCATCACGGTCCGCTCGCGCTACTCCTCCACGAAGGTCCGGGGTCACTCCAACCATGTTTTTGTGACTGTGCTGACCTCTAAACTGAAAACTTTCTTTACGGCTGCCGCGCATGTGTAGTACGGCTTCCTCCTTTCGATGAGCTCCTCATCTGTAAACTCTGGCTCGAAACTGTAAGGACACCCATCATATTCAAAGTTCTCATCCACAACATCTTCATCAGATAGACATTTTTTCCATTTTGCACAAATCTGAAAGAAGAAAGTTGTTGTGTAGCCGGTGGTCTTCACCTGAAACAATGAGCCGTACTGCGCATGCGTGAAGGCAAACGTAAACAAAGTCTTCAGTTCAGAGGTCAGCACAGTCACAAAACATGGGTGGAGTGACACAGACTGTCTTGGAGGAGTAGCGCGAGCTGACCATGATGGAATATTGGTGAAACTAAAGAGTTTTTGGACGGCTAATGCAGTTTTAGGAGTGGCGCTATACATGCCCCGTGTGCTACCATCATACGGATGTCTGCAACTCGATTTTGGATCTAAGGGTGCTTTCCCACTAGGGGCCCTGTCCCGGATCCGGGTGCGATTGAGCCCAAAGTCCGGTTCGTTTTGGTAGTGTGAATGCAAACAAACTGCGGCTGGGCACCAGGCCCGGGCCCACTTGGGGAGATGGTTTCCAGTGCGATTGCAGAGGACTCGGTCACGGTTCGGTTCCGATGTGAATGCAAGCGCGCCAGGATACGGGACCACTAATGTGTGACGTCACGGGTGCACGACTCCCTGAGCTCTGCCTGTACTGTGGTCACGGTCACTGTAAATTCTAACTACAGGCTGTCTGCACTTTTTTGGAATGCCTTTTGGTAATTATTAGACTCTAGTCGAAGAGTGGTCTGTTATCACTCACCTGACGGAAGATTGCGAGTTGACGTGCAGAAAAAGCGATATAAAGGCTGGTTTCAACGTCTGCTGCCTCTTCAGAAACCATCTCATCCGTACAGAATGGGCCCATTTTATCCTCCGAGCTGCACAATAAATGTGGAAGTGGGGGGAAGGTCGCTGCTTGCATCTCAAACAATGTAAAAACACTCATAAAAGCACGAAGGACTCCATTGCCGGTGCTCAAACAGGGTCGTTGATGCCGTCTCAAACAGGATACAAAAAACACATTAGAAGGAAAAAAAGAAGAAGAGAGCGAGACGTAAACATTGGTTGTTTAGTGCGGGAAATGGTTACCATGGTAGCCTCTTCTTCATTCTCCTCCGTAGCAGGTTTGGTAACCAGTTGCATGCATATCGCCCCCTGCTGTTCCAAACTAAGTAAATACACAAGTGGGCCCGGACACGGTTCGATGTAGCAAGAGTGAATGCAAGCCAGTGGGGGTGAGGGGGAGGGGGGAGAACCGCGCTGCAGCACGGTTCGAAACAAGTGGGCCTAGTGTGAAAGCACCCTAAGTATCTCCCGAAGCACTGTTTGGATCAAGAAAGCCTTCTGGGAGAGTATATTGTTCTACTTCATTTTATAAACAATGTGAAAGCTGTAGAATCCAAACTTATCCTTTAAGCTTAAGAGCAGCTGAAAATAAAAAAGGATGAAAGTAAAATTCTTAGATAAAGCAACATACTCTTTCATAGTTTCAATGTAATCAATGTAGTTATTTTACCAGTGTGTTATTTACTTTTGTTTACTTGTTGCCACAGTAACATGGAATAAAGTCCTCCCACTTTTATTCCAGTTAAACTGGTATGAACGTGGGCTGATTTGCTAGAAGCACCAATTTTTGGAGAATCCAGAACGGTACGGGTTTCAGAACCAGAACAGTGCCAGTGTGAAAGCCCTCTGTTTGCTTGTTTCTGGCAGATGAGATGCATTTGTTGTTGCAGTCAAGGGAGCACTGGCTGTTTGGGTTGTGCTGGGAGGGCCCTCTGCTGGATCAGCCAGTTCACTGCTCCAGGCTCTCAGATGTCGGATATAAAATGACAGCCCTAACGAATAATGTTCCAGTCGCTGCATATGGGTCAAGAATACCTTAAACATATACTTTATGTTAATGTCTCTGTTTCCTGCATCTTATGTTGAGCACAAATGTGTGATTATGTAGAGATAAAAATTAAAAAGCTTGTGTTGTAGCTCCAGTTGTCAATGCTAAATCACACGATTTGCCCCCAACCCCCTGTGCGGGTTGTGTTATTGTAAGCAATCAGTTGTCTTACCAAACATGAAATAATGTTGACCTTCCAAATTAAAATCTAGAGTAATTCCTCACATACAGCATAGTGTTTGGGAAGTATTGATGTCAGTCCAAACAGTTTTATATGGACTTTTTAACCTGAAAGCAGCGTTGGAGCTGACTTTCTCACCGAGTCAATGAATCATAATGCAGCTCTCTCCTCCTGGCCCTTGCCTCTGACTGAATTGGCAGACACACATTCCCCACTTCTCCCTGTGTGTATGAGGGTGTGTGTGGTAATATATGGAGGGCTGACCCTAGGCAGTGTTCCTGAAAGAAGAATAAAGCCACTCATTGGTCACTTAGGAGAAAAACATAGGGCAGCTTCATGCTCAGTATGAATGTAATGCTTTTTGAGGAGCTTTGTCCCCGGAGCACTTTAAATCTGACAGATAATAGCATGAAGAAGCAGCCGCGGGGGGCAGAGAGCTAAAGTAGGTCCATTTCTTTGAGTGAAGGTGGAAAGTAACTCTGTCTTTGTGGATAAAGCGCTCTCTGTGGTCTCAAATCAACTTTATTTTAGATTTTTTTTTTCTTTTAAAGGTACCACAGGATCTCTTCTTAATCTTTTTCTTTGCTGATGTTCACAAGCAGCCTAATATGGGGTTCAATTACAAATATTAATCATACTTTTCTACATTTATGCACCAGGTGAGTAATAAGACTGGATTCAAGTTATTTTTGCATTTCTTCTTACATTTAATTTGCCAAACATTTTTGCCCCTTTGCAAAGGGAATAAAAGCAAGCTGCTGACTGCAGGAAAGATCTTCAAGTAGGCTGCTTTTGCCTAAAAAATTAACCTGATACGCCGGATAGACGGCTCCATATATCCACCAAGGAAAGAGGTAGAACCTTCGAAAACAACAGCAGCTTGTTATTGGACAATTGTTTGGCTCAGCACACTCATCTCAGACCAATCTATATCAAGCAATGCTGCTACGTATGACAGAAAACCAAGCGACTATACGTCGCAGCTAACGGCTAACAACAGTTTATCGTTAATTTAAACTACCTCAGACTGTTTTCTTACATTAAATTATGCTACACGGATGTATCATTTAAAGGTGTGGTCAGCGATATGGGAGAAAACGAGTGGATAGGTTGTGGATACATAAATTTAGACCCTCCTCTCCCTTCACACCTCACCCCTGGCTCCACCCCCGAAAGCTGATGGACGTGCACCGTCATGGAAATGGCCATAGAAACTGCGTAGCTGACCAACGTAGCTAAGGTAACCCCAACTCGTCAGACAACTCGACTTCCATTATTGATAACATCACAACAACAGTACATTCTGGCAGATTAGACAATAAGATGAATGCCCGACGGCTGTTACTGTTATGTGAAGCACCACAAAGCTAATGTTGCTTATCTATCCAGCAGAAAGATGGTGACCGCCGCGTTCATTTTCAGGTCTTTAAATTCACGGCGAAAGCAACACCAATGTTGACCCACCAATGTTGACCCGAGTCTTCACTCTTTCATGGTCATAGCCCTTCTTTTTCACTTTCTGCCCCTCTGACCTTTTTCTTTTGGGCTGTTTTTCAGCCATTGTTACTGCACATATTGTATCTCTCTCTTACGCTAAGTGCGCACGCTACGCAACCTACGACTCTCCCACCACCCTCTGTCTGATCTGCGCATGAGTATGATCGCCCCCTGGATGTGGGGGGATGTACCTTGTTTTGGTGGCTCGGCCCGAGCCCCAGTATTTACCTGCTGAAATTCAGAGCCAAGGCTGTGTATTGAAACCGGACTTTTTTTTTCAACATGCTGTCAGCAGAGACATCTTGTGGATGGAGAGGAGAAATACGGTGATTTTGACGAGTTTAGATTACATTAGATTAGAAGATTAGAAGATCGCTGACTACACCTTTAACACTTAAATATGGCATGAACCTGGGGCAATCCATACCACTGTCTAGGTAAATTTCTGAGGAGAGCAGATTTTGCTAAGAATCCACAGTAACCATGACGACCATAGGCTAACTGGCATGTCTATCGAGAATTTCCGCATTCACTCCCAGTTCCCAGCAGAGATCCCCACTCAGCAGAAGAGCAAAAACATGATTTCTCGTAAGACAAGCTTTAAGTGATATTTTTCCTCTTCTTTTAAAAAAAAAATTGAGTTAATTTCTGATTAAAAAATTGAAAAGATTTCTGACTGCTTCAGAGGCCGCCATTGTTTTCAAACATGCAGTCACTTCCTGGTGTTGTCATGTCCATAGCTCCAACCTCTCTTTCCTAATTGGGCCATTAAGCATTTAGCTGAGTGAAGTCATTGGGAAATGGAGGTTGGCATGATGGATATGCCAGATTTTAGAATGAAGCAGGTCCGTCTGCCCTGCAAGGCCAGCAAAAAATTACAATGCCACACCTATGAAAACTGAGTAATCGAAATTAAAATGTCAATGTTTTTTTTTTGTTTGTTTTTTTTGCATATTTCTACATATTTCCAATCTTTTATGATCAAATGATTGTGGCTAAAAGCATGTATTCGGTGAAAGTGTGTGCATGTTTAAAAATCACTGAGTAATTATGTTTATTAATCCTGATCTCAGTATCCATTAAAAAAATCATGATTATGATTTTATTTTATTTGAGCAACCCTATAACTGATACAAAAGTACATCTGTGTGTTTACATCAACACTACAGTTGTACAGGTACAATAGTTTACAAAATGCAATAAGCATTTCTTTTATACATTTTATATCCTTTTACGTTGTGTCTGTTTTTTGACAGTGAAGGTAATTGCCAGCCATAATATCTCATTTGTTAATGGTTTAAAGGATATTGATTTAGCTCACCTTAACTACCTGCATCAATGAACTCCTCGACGGAAGTGTGTTTATATGCATTATCTATTAGAAAATGCATTTTTAGTTCTTATCAAACATCGACTTAAAAACTCACTTACCATTCATTAGAACATGTCTGAGTTGTGTATGCACAAATATAAATAAATAGTTTGTTTATCAGTTACACACTTTCAAAATTCATTTTACAAACCACTGATAAATCTGATATGACAGGTTTTAAGTGATGTAATATTAATATAGAAATGCTAAATCCACCAATTATTAAGTATGAAAAAATGGCCAATAAGCATTTTATATATGAGCTTTTTAATGAAGGTACAAACATTTTTAACAATGTTTAAAATACTATAAGCACTCATGTCAGTAACATGCTTTATAAATCATGAAAGTAGTGTATACTTATCAGTAATGTGTTTAATAATGGACGGTAAATTTATAACTATTGTTAGAGATTACATATTAATGAGTCTTCATCACATAAACATGCTTTATAAATGAGTTCAGTATGTATGACTGCTTAAGTAATGCTAGTTATTCTGTACTTTGTTTTAAATGCCACTATGTCTTTAAGAAAAAAATGTTTAATCAATATAGGTAATGAATGATTTTCTGTATGTTAAACTAATAATAATAGATTTAAAATAGGTAAAGCAATGATTTATTATTCTCTTGAAGTCCACATGGGTCGCTCCTATGACAGAAATGGTTGATTGCCTTAACACTTAATTAGTGTTGAAGAGTTTCCATTGTTTTAAAATTTTAGTGCATTTCAATGTTTTAACATAATTCAAATCAAAACCCATCAAAAAAAAGTTTTCTTTGAAATTAAATAATAAAAGTCAGTTGCTTTGTTCAATATTTAATCTGCTCTTCCACTTCTCTCTGAAAGTGCTCAGTGCACCAAAGCTTGATGATTATTTTCCAAGCTCATTAAAAAACAACTTTAAAACTTTGGATGCTCTCTGACTTGATTGCGCTGACTATTAAAGCTCTCTCTGTGGGTGTATGAAAATGTAGTGGTTAGATAATTATATTCAAAAGCTGTTTCTTTCTCTCCTTTTCTCTGCTCATGCAGAACTCCGGCCATGATCGGCTGCTCCTTTGTGGTTGATCGGGAATACTTTGGCGAGATCGGACTGCTTGATCCTGGCATGGAGGTCTACGGGGGCGAGAACATTGAGCTCGGCATGCGGGTAAGGACTACAGATTATCACTTAGGCTGCTGTTGAGATGCACTCTGAGTGGAAGTAGGCTTTGATGAGTAACTTGAAATGTAGATGCTTTTTCTTTTAATCTGAATTAAAAGGCTTTTATTGAAGCAGGAGGTGGAAACGCTTGGAGAGGCACTGAGGGAAAAGTTGTTTTTTAATGAGGCACTCCTTCAAACTGTGGGGGTTATGAGCGAGGAAGGCCACACAAAGAGACATAATTATAAACCCAGTATTTGAGGGGGGGATATTTAGATGTACAGTCATGGGTGGAGTGACTGAGGAAATCTATATCCAGGCTTTTGAACAGATTATGATGAACTTTTCCAACATTTCCCAGCTGCAGGGAAACAGCTTAAGATACAAAACCCACGGGCGTCAACAGAAGCCATGATTAAAGTTTGCAAAGTTTCTTAAATGGAATAGAGGGGAGAAAAAAATCCCCTCAATGCAAATCTTCAGCCAAGCCAAAGGCTCTAAAGCTTGTATACGGAAAATGTAAATCTCTTCTGCTTCTGCTTTGAGTTGAATTTAACGCTTCATGTGAGCGGAGGGCTTTCTGAAGAATCGTTGAGTGTTTAAATTCAGAAAATGTTTCTCTCCAGCCAACTGGAACCACAGTGAATCTAAACGCTCTCCTAAAGCTTATTGGAATGAGATATGCTTCAAAGATCCCACTCCTCCATTTTACGTCCTGCCCACATCCATTTTTCAAAATCTTGAGATTTCTTCAGTGACATGTCTGAAGTGCCTTTAAGGAGTTCTTTAACAAAGACTGCTGGATGTACACAGACCTCTGCTGTGCTTTTACTGAAGGAAGAGACTTTTACAGTTTTTGGAAAACACAGGTAACAGGTGGTTGAAAAGTAGGGATGGACACTGTGGACCGGTACTTTCACATTCGGGTCCCTAATTGGGTCGGCACCCGAACACCGTTAAGATTCTGGAAAAACGGTACTGTTATCGGTACTTAAACGTCTCTTCAACTGTGACGTAGTTATGACACTACCACCGTCTGGCTCAAGCATGTCGGTGAGGGCTAAGCGCTCGAAGGTTTGAGCTCACTTTAGCAAAGTTAAAGAAAACTCGGCCCGATACAATCTTTGTCAGAGAGAGGTTGTGTCCAAGGGGGGAAATACTAGCAACATCACCAAACACTTGGAGCACGCAGAGTATAAAGTTAAAAGAGTGTTTTACCGTGGTTAAACATATCACCAGCAACCGTTACATCCCTAATGTATATAGGCTCTAAAACACCAGAGGAATTGTTACTAAAGCATGAAATCTTTACTTAAACATTTTCTATTTATATTATTATACAGCAAAAACAGTACTTACGGCACTTACATGGAGAGGCAGGGACGGAGGCGTGGGTGCGCCTCTCTGCGCCATGCACAAACATTCAAAGTGCGCTTTGGGCAGGCACAGGGCAGGTGCACCACGCCTGCACCAGGTCTTCAAAATTACAGCCCTTTGTCTTGTTCGAGGGGATGGCTTCTCAATGTCTTCAATCACACATCCTGAGGTTTATTCATTAAAAGTGTTGCACCTTAACCAGGGCATATAAAACAGGAAAATCATATTTGAACAAGAATAGACATGCTCCAACATCGCTGCTGGGGGAGGGCTTGAGAGAGCAAGGTAGTAGAGATCCATATTCTGATCTACTGCAAGATGAGAGACATGTTTTAAGGGGCAGGTGGTGCAGGGACATTGTATGTGTTCTTCTTCAAATGCATCTTTCGCTGTTGTTCTTTTTTTTTTTTTTTTCTTTTTTTGTGTGTCTGATGAGAAAGAAGCCTCTTAGCTGAGTGTCTGTGTGTCAATTCCTGTAAACGATGGTGCATGTTACAGTCCTTCCTGAACCTCCTGAGTGTTTATTTTTCCATGTGTAGGCTACAGTGTGAAAGGGCTTGTTTGGGTGTGTCAGGGATTGTTATGCTGCTATGCTTGTGAGCACTGAAAACCAGTCAGGGCTATAAAATGAGTTGATTCTGGTTCCAACTGATTCATATCTGTCCACTCTAAATCTTCATAGTTAACAGGCAATCAATCCCGATTTATATAGGTAATGGAGGTTGTAAGCTGATGTATGATAAAAAAGGGACATTAACCTTTGGAGACATCATGGTAAGTTTTTAATGCAGCATTAATTGAGCCTGTGCCACAGTTTGCAGCCTGGTAGTGACTGTAACTCTGTATCTGTGTGATTTTTATGGTATTCAAACTTAGATCAATCTGCCCTGCATACTGTTTAAGCATTTGTTGTAATTGGATGTCCTTGGTTTTTTGTCAGCTACAAGCATGAGCATCGAGATAATTCAAATATTGATCTTTCATTTTACGTTTCATTTGCTGAAATATAATGTCCTGACCTTTCTTAAAGGGAAAAATAGAGGATGGAGAAAAGTGAGTTTATATTCATCACTGCCCGATTGTATACACTCATTGACATTCCATTGCTGTAACATGTTGACTTAATGGCCATTATCAAACTGGCTTCATGGATCTGAATGTTTCTGTGACATCAGCTAAGGATCTACACTGCCCAGCATGAACATTATGAAATAACAACAGCAAATAACTTGAAACTTTTCACCTGAATTAAACTATTTGACTGTTCACCTCCCTCTGACTGTCAGCCATATTCAGTGGCTTGAATTCCACTCACTCTCTCTGACTGTGTTGTCATGTGAATACCATCTATATGAGAGGCTTTTATTAAATTAATGTTTTTGTCATATCTTCCTACAAAGCTAAATATAC